>RAQS01000202.1:0-34037 GCA_003698115.1 Aspergillus sp. HF37 | reverse complement strand
GGAGAAGGGGATGATGGCGGGAATCTGCGGGGCGCCGTAGAGGGTGAGGGATCTGGTGCGCAGACCGGAGGGCGAAGAAGACTGCGGCGGCGGCGGGAAGGAGAGAGTGACGGAGGAGTGCTGGAGGTAGTGGATGTCTCCCCAATTGATGCGGTGTTGGCCGTCGAGGTCGTCCAGCGAGCGGATCGAGGCGGTGGAGGAGATGGAGGAGAGTGACGAGTTGGAGGTCAGTGGCACGGCGGCCGGGTCGCGGTTCTCGTCGCGCCGCGAGCGGATGTCGAAGTAGCTGTCGTGGTTGCCGCAGACGACGACCTTATGCGGATGCGGGAGCTGCTGCAGCCAGTCGACGCTGGCCTGGATCTCGGCGATACTGCCGTCATTGCTGAGGTCGCCGGCGTGGATCAAGAGGTCACCGTCGGGAATGTCGCATTGGAGGGTGTGGGTGTCGGAGATACAGACTATGCGGATGGGATGGGCGTCTGGGGAGGGGAGCCGCGGCGGGCCTCGTAGGCGGAGAAGAAGGTGATGGAGAGGATAGATAAGAGCTGCGAGGGGCGAGGCGAGGAAGTAATCAGGAATGGAGCGGGAATGGAAGGGGGAGGACATGGTGCATTGGGGAGGAGAGAGAGGGAGGGAGGAAGAGAAATGAAGAAATGAAGCTATTCAAGAGTATACAAAGGAAGAAGTAGTATAGATGTCATGCAAATACGGTATGTACGGTAAGTATGGTACGGTACGGTAAGCAGCCAGTCCCGTGACCAGATGACCTAACAGCCGTGAATTTCTATCGTCATCGCCTTCTCTGTCCGGCTCTCTCTCTCTCTCTCCCTCTCGCTCCTGTTCTCGTTCTCTGCCTCCTGCTGCTTCCGGCGCTTCCTGTTCCTCGTCTTCTCTGCTCATCCTCTCCTCCCTCCCTCCCTCTCCTAGCGCAATTGCTATCCCCAGTCTTCCTTGCCATCCCCCGCCCTCTCTCGCCACATTCTCCAGCCAACCTTGCATGCTACTACGACCTACTACTGCGCACTCCCTTCTGCCCGACTCCGACACCTCCCCATCCGCCGTTTCCTGACTCCTTCCTCCTACTCCTCTACTCTCTATTGTCTGTGTTTCTGTGACTACGTTTATTAACCCATCCTCTGTCGCTGTGCCCCTCATCACTGCCACTCCCACCGCTTCCATCAGCCTCGATCTCACCTCTCGATCTACCCCACACTCCGCCCGACAATGGATGGAGTCGACATCACCAAGGCAGTCTTCAACAAAGGAAAGCAGATGGCCGGCGTTGCGACGTCCACCGCGAATGGCAATAGCAGCGGCAGTAAGAAGAGACGCAAGGGCACTGACCTCAAACCCATCGTGACCAATGACCAGGCCGGCTCTCTGGCCGAGCATCCCTCGGCCAGTGAGAGGTATGTTCGACCGTCTGGTTCTCTCGGGCTTGCTGACAATCCAAGCGCTTCCGCCTCGTCTCCGTACCAGCAGAAGACCGGCTACGACCCCCCGTTGTCACGCTCAGCCTCACCGTCCGACGATGAACCAGAGCCCACCGCCGAGGAGGAGGACTCGGAGGACTACTGCAAAGGCGGGTACCACCCGGTCAGCGTGGGGGAGACGTACAACAACGGTCGCTATGTCGTCGTACGCAAGCTGGGCTGGGGCCACTTTTCCACCGTGTGGCTGTCCCGCGACACCGCCACAGGCAAGCATGTCGCCCTCAAAGTCGTCCGTTCCGCTGCCCACTACACCGAAACCGCCATCGACGAGATCAAGCTCCTGAGCCGAATTGTCCAGGCCAAGCCGTCGCATCCCGGTCGCAAATACGTCGTCAGTCTGCTCGATTCGTTCGAGCACAAAGGTCCGAATGGTGTTCATGTGTGCATGGTGTTCGAAGTGTTGGGCGAGAATTTGCTGGGCTTGATTAAACGCTGGAATCACCGAGGCATCCCCATGCCTCTCGTCAAGCAGATCACCAAGCAGGTGCTTCTGGGCCTGGACTATATGCATCGAGAATGCGGGATCATCCACACCGACCTGAAACCGGAGAACGTTTTGATCGAGATTGGCGACGTGGAGCAGATTGTCAAGACATATGTCCAAGAGACGGCGCGCAAGGAAAGGGAGAAAGAGAAGGAGGATAATCGCAACGGGAGGCGACGCCGCCGCACTCTGATCACCGGGAGCCAGCCGCTGCCTAGCCCGCTCAACACCAGTTTCGATTTCAAGCACGGTTCGCAGAATTCGGCCAGCAGCTTGAACCAGATGCTGAGCAACTCGCCTGGTAGGTCACTTGGATTGTGTTAGATAAACCCGCTAATGCGGATCAGCAAAAGAAGGGTCGTCGAAGGACTTGCTTGATATTCAAGATGAGGATGAGAAGCAGAAGCAGCGGGAAAAAACTACGTATGTTTGTTATTGTATGCATAACGAGGAGTAACTAACCAGCGCAGCGATCTTCTGGAAAGAGAAGTGTCGGGGATTTCTCTAGATCGTGCTTCCAAGACCCCTAGTGACGACCTCGAGCTTGAGATCATATCGGTGAAGATCGCAGACCTGGGAAATGCGTGTTGGGTCGGCCACCACTTCACCAACGACATCCAGACGCGCCAATACCGCTCGCCAGAGGTGATTCTGGGCTCCAAGTGGGGCGCGAGTACGGATGTCTGGAGTATGGCCTGCATGGTATGTCTCTTCCTTTTCTTTTTTGGGAACGATCTGACGGTCAGGTCTTCGAACTCATCACCGGGGACTACCTGTTCGACCCTCAGTCCGGCACGAAGTACGGCAAGGATGACGATCACATCGCGCAAATAATCGAGCTTCTTGGCACATTCCCGAAATCACTCTGTCTATCTGGAAAATGGTCGCAGGAGATCTTCAATCGCCGGGGCGAGCTGCGGAATATCCACCGACTACGCCATTGGGCGCTGCCCGACGTACTCCGGGAGAAGTATCATTTCTCGGTCGAGGAGAGCTCGCGCATCAGCGACTTCCTGGTGCCGATGCTAGAGTTACTGCCGGAGAAGCGGGCCAACGCAGGGGGTATGGCGTCGCACGAGTGGATGGATCATACGCCGGGAATGGAGGGGATTGGACTGGGGCTTACGCCTGGCAGTCGAGGCGAAGGGATTGTGGGATGGGCGATGGAGGTGAAGAAGAGATGACGGATAGACGATGGATGTGATGATTTACGTTCGACTTCGGTTGCCGCAGTGTCTTGTTTTGGCCGTTGTTGGGACTCGACATGTTTCGTTATATCATGATAGAGCCAGAGCTCCTGTCGTGTCCGGACTAGATCCAGACTCGTCTGGTTTTTTTTCCTGTTGAGTGTTACGGACGGTGGGAGGTATTTGACTGCATACGAATGATGATTGATGCTTTACTCGCAACGGTCGGTTCAAATATCGTCCAACTCCAGGGGAAACCACCCACACGATTCGAAATCGATGTACAACTCGCCCATGGCGTCCGCAGTAACCTGGACGCCTTCGTCGCGGAGGACCTCAGCCTGGCGCTCAGCACCGCCGGGTTCACTGCAAATATATGTATCAACCTAGCCCTACCCACGGAACATAATCCAACAAATAAGAAAAAAAGAGGGAGACAAACCGCTTAGAAATCATCCCCCTAGAATTAACAACGCGCTGCCAAGGCACATTCGCGGCATTGAAGAACTGCCCGCTGTCTGGGGCGGGCAGATACTTGAGACAGACGCCAACCTGGCGGGCTCGTTGAGCTGGACGAATCAGTTGAATGTATCAAAGAAGAAGCCCTGTCCGGGTCCAGTAGCAAATGACTGAGGACTAGTAGCTGTACTATGGGCAGCTTGACTCACGCTCGCCCAGGAGATAGGCGATGTGACTGTAGCAAGTCACCTTGCCCGGGGGGATGTGCTGAATGGCGGCGTAGACAGCGTTGAACCAGTGTTCTGCTTCTTCAGAGCGGGGCATTTGGCATATAACGAGAGACACACAGAGAGAAGAATGAAGACTATCAACGTATGTTGTACTCTAACCTGACCGTATATAGATACGGTAATACAATACCGCTTAGTAATCACGATCTCCAGAAAAACAACTCCGACTCGAATCAATTTCACTTCAACTCAACACCACCAGTTTAAACCAACCACCGCACCAATGAGCTCTCTCGCCGACTACCTCGCCAAAAACTACCTAACGGCGGACCCGTCGACGGAGCGGCCCAAGAAGAAGCGCAAGAAGACAGCCCAGGCCGCTGACACCGCGAGCGCTGGGTTGATCATTGCGGACGACGACCCGCCGGACCTGCGCAGCACGGCGGCGAATGCGGACGATGACGACGAGGACAGGCCTGTTGTTGCGGCGGGGGGAAGTGCGGAGTTTCGACGGGCGAAGAAGTCGGGGTGGAGGACTGTTGGGGGCACTGGGACTCCTGGGCCGGGGACGGGAAACGATACAGACGCGGCCGATGCCATCTTAGCCGCCGCCGCCACCGAAAAGGATGCGGTACGGGGTGAACGGGATGATGAAGACGCGCCAGCTGTAGCCGGGGCGGAGGAGGGAGGCCCGCGAATGGAATCCGGGGCGAGAGGCGGGCTGCAGACGGCGGAGCAGACGGCGGCGATGGTAGCGGCGCAGGAGAATCAGAAGAAGGCGGAGGCGGCGCGGTACCAGAACAGCGGGGAGGGGGCGCTGGCGCAGGAGACGATCTACCGAGACGCGTCTGGGCGGATTATCAACGTGGCGATGAAGCGGGCTGAGGCGCGCAAGGCGGAGCAGCAGCAGAAGGAGAAGGAGGAGGCGGCGCGGGAGATGCAGATGGGCGAGGTGCAGAAGCGGGAGCGTGATGTGCGGAAACAGCAACTGCGCGAGGCGAAGGTGATGCCTGTTGCGCGGACGATCGAGGACGAGGAGCTGAACGAGGATATGAAGGGGCGGCGGCGGTGGGATGATCCGGCGGCGCAGTTTCTGACGAGCGCGAAGCCCGGGGTCAGCGTTACGGGACGGCCGTTGTATAAGGGGTCATTCCAGCCGAATCGGTACGGGATCCGGCCGGGGCATCGGTGGGATGGCGTGGACCGGGCGACGGGGTTTGAAAAGGAGTGGTTTGCGTCCCGGAATCGCAAGGGGAGGATTGAGGACCTGGAGTACCAGTGGCAGATGGACGAGTAGGGTTGCTGCCTTGTGCCACGGCCATGATGAATATGACAGCTGCTGTCAGTTGGAGATTATGACTTCTATTATACCCAGTTTGCTCAACTGCGGGCGACCATCATATCGGACCTCCATACATCCTGCCAGCACAGCGACAACCATAATGACAGTGTTGATAAGATCGGTTTGCATGACTACCAACAAGACAACGAGCTACATCCTCGATCTCGGCCCCGGAAACCTCCTCAGCCCAACCGGTCCCCAGATCTCTCTTCCTTTCGACCACTGCTGCAAGAGCCGGGGCAGCTGATGTCGTCGGAATGGTTTCCGTATAGAATCATCAAAGTGATATTGCCGGAGCCGCTCCAAGTCGCCCGGCATGGAATGAGCAGTCATTGCAATGAGCGGGATGGAACGGATGACTGGATTGGAGGCGAATGGCTGCTGGGGGCGGATGATGAGGGCTGTGTCCAGGCCGGATTGCACGGGCAGCGATTGCTGTTGGAGGGTAAGACGGTGTTCCACGGCTGGCGTGAAGCCTACCTTGATCATGATGAGATGCGGGATTTGCGCGGCAGGGTCCAGGAGGTAGTTGAGGACATCGGCGCCGTTGTTCACGAAGGAGATGGTCACGCCGAACGAGGCGAGGAAGCGGACCATGATTTTTTGGTTGACAATGCTGGATGGTTGGTTAGCAGTGGCTCTGGACGAGGCCGGGGGAGGAGGCACTTGTCTTCAGCAACGAGGATGTGCATGTTGAATAGGCAGAGAGATGGTGAGACGAGGCTGTAACAGATGGGGAGTACTAGAGTGGTCGATCGAGGCTAGATCCACGCATCTCACTGCATATAGCACGGTACTCCTATTATGGCTAGGATACATCGGAGTAGAACCAAGGATGTCAGCGGACCGGCAAGCCCTAACCCAGTCAGAGCCCAGTCATTCTTTGAGTCACTCCTCTCTCGCTCTGGTCGCGTGTCCCCGCAGATGACCGGTTCCTTTGTATTTATTAATATCGAGGCTGTTCCTCGCCACGTAGTCTGTAGTCTGGTATAAGGCAGGAACTGCTCTGCCACTGCTTACTGTCTACTCCTACTGCCTACTACTACCTACTCTACTATCTGCTATACTGCCTCTTATACACCGACCTATCCATATTGACATCATGCCCGACTCCTTCTCCAACGACCTCCGCTGCTCAGGCACCCAGACCAAGCGACTGCACGATCGCAAAGCCAAATGGGCCTACGGATGCCGCCGCATAGTTCACTCGAATGAGCGACTCCCACGCCCGGCCATGCCGGCGACTCACTACAGGATGTGAGTATCGGGACCCTTTCAGACACCTACAGCAGCTGACAGCGCAGTGGAATGCGCGAGGAGAAGCGAGACAACGAGCACAACCTGAACAAGACGAGCCGGGCCAAGGCGCTGACGCTACGGTTCGACGTGCGGGAGGCGCTGGACGACAGCGACTCGGGATCGTCGGGCGACGAGCGGGTCGAGGCTGTCACAGTCGACGAGCCCGCGCCGCCCGAGATCATCGCCGATACCCACGAGGAGGTCCACGGGTGCGACGTGGCCGGGCACGCGATGCTGTCGGATGCGGTGGACAAGGCAGAGGTGGAGTTCGAGAGCAAGGAGACGGAGAAGATGGCGAGCGAGTACGAGATGGTGCCGCGGGAGAGCGAGGCGGAGGGGGGGTGTATGGCAGAGGACGGGTTTGAGCTGGTGGAGGAGAGGGAGATGGGATAGGCTTTGGGCATGGCGTACAGGTATATATTATTATTGAATGAATGCAGTTAGTTGGTATGCTCTACTCTGTTGTATTCTTGTATTCTTGTATTCTTGTATTCTTGTAGTCTGTCTTTGTTGCCGGGGAGGCGAGAATGCAAACACTGCAAACAAAACATTCCATTCTTTGCAGCACTTCCTTCCTTCCCTTCCTCTTCCTCTTCGTCTTTCTCTCTCTCTACAATTACTCTCTACACCTCCCTCTTCAAACCCCCTTCTCTCGAACCATGGATGCTCGCACCGCAGAGAGCCCCATGGACTTCGAGTGGCAGACCAGAGCCCCCGGCGATGTCACGTCGCCCTTCTACCAGCTCAGCGTCCACCACGACAACCAGCGCAAGCGTACGTATGCAGTCTATCTGCTCCCTTCGCCGCTAACTGTGCAGGCCCTCACAATGTCGTTGACTCGCCCGAAAAGAAACAACAGCCTCCCTCTCTCCGCGAGCCCAATTCCCAGCCCTTCCTCTTCTCCCAGCCGCGATCCCAGAACCCCCCGCCAACCCCCAAGGCCGTCTTTGGCCAGTCCTCTTTCATGACCCCGCGCAAATTCGACCTTGATTTCTCCTCAGGAGCCGAGAACATGTCGTCGCCAGAGAACGCGGACAACGAGGACACCCCCGACCAGACACCGAAGTCCGCAAAACGAAACTCGTTGTTCGGCATGTACGGCCGGTTCGCTCCCAGCCCCGGTCGAGGCGAGATCCCCCGAATGAGCCATTACTCCAACGCCATGGCGCGACGGGTACACAAGCGAAGACGCAGGGACAGGGCGCTGGGCCGGCAGATCCAGGTGGACAGCGACGACGAGAGCGATCGCCCGAGCAGTCGCGAGGAGCAGCCGGCCGATAGGAATCAAAGCCAGAAACCCTCGCGCATGTCTTCGTTCTCCGACTTCTTCTCCCTTCTCGAAGCGCATCCCAACGTCCCGGGCATTCTGTCGTGGTGGGCTCAGCTGGTCGTCAACCTGTCCCTCTTCTCGCTCGCCGTCTACGTTGTTTTTGGCTTTGTCTCTGCCATCCGGACCGAATTCGACCATGCCGCCGAGGAGGCGTCCGACTCGATCCTGGCCGAAATGGCGGCGTGTGCGAAGAGCTATGTGGACAACAAATGCGCCGGGGGAGGCCGGCTGCCCGCGCTGGAAGCCGTGTGCGAGAACTGGGAACGCTGCATGAACCGCGACCCGGCCAAGGTCGGGCGGGCCAAGGTGTCGGCTCACACGATGGCCATCATCATCAACAGCTTCATTGATCCGATCAGCTGGAAGGCGATTGTAAGGCCCCTCCCTTCGTTTACTTGTAGACCGAGCTGATGTCATAGCTATTCTTCCTCGCCACCATGTCCACCGTCACCGCGGTCAGCAACTGGTCGTTCCGCACCTTCAGGAACCGTTTGAGCCAGCAAGTATACTCGCACCAACCGCCGCCTAGTTTCCAGCCAAGCCAGCCACCGATGCACGCGCCTCCACTAGGGTACTTCCAGCAGGAGCAACACGACAACCCCGACAAGGAGGACGGACCGCTGTTGCTGGAGCAGCCGCAGACGACGGATTTTGTGACTGGACGGAGCCGCTCGCGGGAGCAGCGCCTTCGCACGCCGAGCCCGGTCAAACGAGGGCGACAGTTTTCCTGATATTTCTGGTGCGAATAGGGCATAGCAGGCGTTTATCATGTTTTAGCTACTGGATACCATTAATGCCCTCAATGTTTATTGACTCTCGGCCTATGACGTCGTGATAGTCAACATCGCCATCACAGGTTTGGAGAAGGCATATAAACTCGCCTCTTATTCATGCTGACGTAGAGTGGCCATCAGGGCCTTGATTATATCAAATCGCCAGTATGTACTGCAGCTCACACTATTTATTCACATCGACTGCGTAATGGGCTCAGACAAACGCAGCCTGATGATCGTCTCGAACCGCCTGCCGCTGTCCGTCAAACGGGTCGACGGCGAGTTCCAGTCGTCGCTCTCCAGCGGCGGGCTGGTCACCTCGCTGTCGGGGCTCACCAAGTCGACCGAGTTCCAATGGTTCGGCTGGCCGGGCATCGAGGTGAAGGACCCCAGGGACCGCAAGGCCGTGTCGAAGAGTCTGGCCGAGCACAAAGCAGTCCCGATCTTCCTGGACGCGGATCTGGCGCACGAGCATTACAATTCGTTTTCAAGTACGTCCATGCTCTCTCTCTCTCTCTCTCTCTCTCCTCTCTCTCTCTCCCTCTCTCTCTCTCTGGACCGGCTACTCACAAACGCAGACACCATCCTCTGGCCAATCCTACACTACCAGTCCGGCGTGGTCTTCGACGACCACCCATGGCAAGCCTATAGGCGAGTGAACGAATGCTTCGCCGACGCGGTGGCCGACGCCGCCACGGACGGCTGTCTGATCTGGATCCACGACTACCACCTGATGCTGCTGCCGAATTTCCTGCGCGAGCGGCTGCAGCAGCAGGGTAAGGAGTGCGCGATCGGGTTCTCGCTGCACACGCCGTTTCCGGCGGGTGATTTCTGGCGCACGCTGCCGGTGCGCAATCACTTGATCGAGGGCATTCTGGCCAGCGATTTGATCGGGTTTCATACGGATGAGTATAAGCAGAATTTCATCGATACGTGTGGAAGCACGCTGTCAGTTCTCTCGCTTTCGTTACGAGGTGGCTATGGCTGACAGCAGCAGAGGCGCGGGTGTCGAGATCCCCGGCAAGATCCAGTACAAAGACCGCCTAGTCTGCGCAGACAAGTTCATCGTCGGGATCGATCCCCAGAAATTCAGCGACACGCAGCAGAAGCCCGAGGTGCAGGAGCGGATCCGGGATCTGGAGGAGCGGTACAAGGGCAAGACGGTGATCATCGGAGTGGACCGGCTGGACTACATCAAGGGGTTGACGCAGAAGCTGAAAGCGTTCGACTTGTTTCTGGACGACCACCCGGACCAGCAGGACAAGGTGATTCTCGTGCAGGTGGCGGTGCCGAGCCGCGAGGAGGTCAAGGAGTACCAGGAGCTGGAGACGGAGCTGAGCACGATCACCGGGAAGATCAATGGGAAGCATGGTACGTACTTACCCTGTCTTGTCTAGAGTGAGTATCATACTGACATGCCAGCGACGCCGAATGGCACGCCGCTGCTGTACATGCACCGATCCGTCCCGTTCGACGAGCTGACGGCGCTGTACTCCGTCGCGGACGTGTGTCTGCTGACATCGACGCGCGACGGGATGAACCTGGTGTCGTTCGAGTACGTGGCCTGCCAGGACAAGCGCGAGGGGATTCTGGTGCTGTCCGAGTTCGCGGGGGCGGCGGCGTTCATGATGGATGGCAGCATCACGTTCCATCCGGCGAACACGACGGAGCTGAGCGAGGCGATCTACAAGGCGACGACGATGGGGCTGGACGAGAGGAAGCAGAAGCATAAGATGCTGCGAGAGTTTGTCAATGTGAATACGAGGTATGGCTGCACTGTGCTGCTACGATGCTGTAGGGACTGGCTGACTGACTGACTTGATAGTGCTAAATGGGGCGAGACTTTTATCGAGAAGTTGACGCAGCGGTGTCGGAATTAGACTAGCTAGATGTATAGATAGATGGACTAGGTGTACGGGATAGAATAGAGGATCTTTCTATCATTCACTAGCTCTGACCTGCCCAAGAGCAACACATTTCCTAATTCTTCCCCTCAAATCGACTCCACCACCAAACAACAGTCATGGAAATTTCGAAAATGCAGAACCCAGGTTCATCTCTGGCTTCTGATCGAGTCTTGTCCCAAAGCTACGTGACAAAACAGGCAAGTGATGCAGCTATACGCATTCCTGCAGCTAACAAGCCCGGATAGTGCCATACACCACCTATCCCGCTGCACTGCTTTTTCTTGGGACGTCGATATACGAGGAACGGCGCACGGCTTCAGTAGCCTGCTTCTGGACGAGCACTTCATTGGTCCCGGAGAGTAACCATCCGTCAATCGATCAGCTGGCCGTTCGTGAATGGCCATGTGTTTGTAAGGGGCGTCTTGCGATCGGCAGGAGACAGGTCTGTCCAAAGTTGGGCGCTGCCGTATATTCCAAAGCCGTCGAAGTCTCAGGTCAGAGAACTTGAATAGAGGAAACCCGCGAGGACTACGCTGGGCAACAGGCCGCTGCGGCAGCTATACGGATGACAAACGGACAACATGTCATGGGGAACGAAATGGAGTCATTTTCACCTGGGCTGGAGAATGAGTAGCTAGTATGGGATTGAAACCTGATTGATTGTTGTACAGCATTGCATCTGCTGTAGTTCGCCGTTGGGATCCAGCCTAGTGTTGATTGCTTGTCTGTATACAAAGCCCTAACCTGTATGGCATGGATATGGGACATTCCGCAAACAGGCGTCTGCCAGGGTATTCACCGTTATTTCTTTCCATAGGGTGATATCCCTCCTTTTCCTTTTCCTTTCCCTCTTTTCCCTTCTTCCCTCCCCGTCTTCCCCTTTCCAACTTGACCATGCATCCTCCCTATTATATATATATCGTTGGCCACCGCAGAGCAAGCTCCTCTAGATACTGCAACCTGCGGAATTTCGATATACTTACTGCCTCTGGTATTCTTGATGAGGACCCCCAGGAAATGGAGCCAGCGTGATGGATACTACGTCAGCTGCTGTGACGAGAGGCAGATTCATTAGCGGAAAAAGTCCAGAAAACCGAAACATGCTCGGTATGTTGGGTCTATCTACCGT
Organism: Aspergillus sp. HF37; assembly: GCA_003698115.1. NCBI lineage: Eukaryota > Fungi > Ascomycota > Eurotiomycetes > Eurotiales > Aspergillaceae > Aspergillus > Aspergillus sp. HF37. The sequence goes on along the minus strand of RAQS01000202.1, from coordinate 22,404 downwards.
GTTCAGAGTCGAACCCTGACTGACTGCCTTATAGCCGTGATAGTATCCAGTGCATGATAATTTCTGGCTTCCTCGTCCAAAGCATGCCTGCCTGTCTACGTACGATTCGCCTACTACACTATCCTGATAGCCGCGAAACGGTTATCGCCCTAATGGAGGAAGGAGCCCATATTATTAAATTAACATCCGAAGTTAATTTCGACCTCCGTCATCGTTACCAGTTCCAGAAAGCGACAGACACCATCACCAACGCTATGCACACTGTCGACGTCCATGAGGTGCAGGGAACAACCGCCAGTCAACCCGAAACGCAAGGCCATACACGAAATTCTTGGGGTATTTACTGCCATGGAGATGTGTCTACAATCATCCTCCCCATGCCAGTGAGTTCCCTCTTCTTCTTCCGGTTCCATCTGACTGTTGTTCAGTCTCCGCTGCTGGGTCTTTGTCGACTGCTTTGGGTTCGTGGCAGACAGGATTTCCTTGGAGGCAGAATCGACCGCAGCATTGAAAGTTTCTAGCTATGTACGTTCAGCCTAATCCAGACTGTCCTTGTCACCATCGCTAACGAGTTCCAGTTTATGGCGGAGATCCCATGGATTTCCAGATGCTACTTCTCTCGCCGATCCTCCGTCTCCGGCTCCGAATATCGAGCCTCGGTGTCCTCAGTCCGCGAGAGAACCCCACCTCAGGCTGAATTCGGCGCAGAGTCACTGGCTCGTCTGCCATTCGCTAACAGCCATGGAAATTTCGAAAGCGCATTGTGGATGAGGATGCTATCTCATCCTTGCTGTCAGACCGCTGGCTGATCAACAACATCAACGAAAATTCCAAATTTACAGTATACGCGGACATCAAACCCATAGGAAAGGAGCATCCTGAGTCATGGGCGAGTCAAGCAAGAGAGAATGACCCCGCGATACGTCTTGGTTTCCGCACCTTGATGAAGCTTAATAATGGTGAGGAATTATATTTGGAGTGGTTCGCATGAGCAATCGAACGCTCACGCACATGAAGCGCTTTACTAAACTGTATATCAACTACTCGCCCGGGGCGTGATTACTGCGGCTGCTTCCCGTACTTGTCTGTCCCCTTCCCTCCTTCTCGTTATCTCCCCATTCGTTTCTCTTCTCATTCTTCAACCATTCTCTCTCATATCTCTTTTCTATCCACAAGAAGCCCTCTACATCAGATTACGCGGATTTTCACGCCATGGCGCGTCAAGGACCTAGAAGGTCTAAAATATCCAGAAAGTCTTCTCCTATGAGGAACAATTCTTCCTATCGAGTATGTCTTGTCTTTTCTTCCGGGAAACTCACTAAGTGGCCTACTCTTGCCTCAAGGTACTGGAGGTAATCACACATACGGTGATCCGGACTACCATAGACCAAAATATCGAGGAAGTGACAAAAGCAGGGCTCCGTGAAGCAACCGAATCGTCCACGCTTCAGGCAGTCAACGGACAGCAAGCCCTTGTTAACGAGAGCGGTGCCATGATCTTGGAAGTTCTTGCACAGCTGGTCTGGCAGATTCCTCAGACCCCTCTGGTCATTCTGGCTCGGACAATCAGCCCTCGCGAGGTGAGTCCCTTCTATCTTGTGAGATATCGCTGCTAACTTGTACGAGGTCGCGGGTGGCCGGTGCAGCTGATAGAGGCCAAATTCATTGCCTCGAGTGGCATTGCCTACTACCGACGGGATGGTTATCGCCCCTTGGACCACGATGAACGCCATGGCAGTCCTTCCTTACTACAACCTGTGAAGGCAAGGATTTTCCATACTAGCAGTGTGACCGAATTGCCGGTCCGACTGGCGCGGGGATGGTCGATTCTGCCCAGAGTACGCTGCGTCTCTTTCCATGGGGCTGGAGCGGGAGAACGCGTCCCCTCGCCGAGGTCTCGAAGAACCTGAACGCCGCGAGCAACGACACCTTCCAGACACAACAGGCCTTGAAAACGTTCCAGTCGCGTCTGGAGCGGCGATGGACATTGATGGGTCTGGTGTTCTACAGAGGGCAAATACTCGTCTTCGGAGGTGTCCTCTACGCCAGGGAGCGACGCTTCCGGTTTGTCGGGATCGGATTACAGGGTCGACCTGATCTTTTCGAGTTTGACGGCACGGATCACGGCCTACGACAAGAGACCAGGAATCCCAGCGCTTCAGGATGACTCGGAGAACACCAGAAAGGCAGCCTATTTGCGAAACAGAATCGGAAACCATTGAAACAAACGATCACGGGAGTGGAAATCGCCGTCCCGTTATTTTTCACGCAACCACAACACAGACATGAGCATTTGCTTCTTATCCTGTATATCATGGTCGTCTGATGGTACGTTTCAGCAGAGATTGCTGCTCATTCCCCTCCTGACTTCCACGTCCTGTATGGCTGACACTTCGCTACCCGGACAATGAGGCATGGTTGCTGATTTCGATGGCGCGTCTGCCCTGGGCTTGCGGCTGGGCTTCTATGATCGCTTGGGCTACAGTGGTAGCCGGATACTAAAGGATACTGCGAAATGGTTGTTCAATGGCTGGCCGAATCTGCTTGATAGGGAACTGCTGCATCTGCAGATCTCGGCGTACCGATTCCATGGCGGAAATATCTACGTTGACAGAAATGGAGCTTTCATTGAATCAGACCGTGTTCCATGCAGCAAGTAGAGGTCTTTAAACCTCGCAGAGGGAGTATTGAGAGCCTTGGATCAGAGTATACCCTTGTCGGCTTGGCCAGCCCTATGTTTCCCAAAGTGGAAGGTTCAGTTGCCAGGTTATACTTCGTATGGATTTGTGGTTGTTATACCGAAAATGTATATGACAGAAGCCATTTCATAGCTTATTTTCTATGTTAGAATTAGGGACTCATCGTACGGAGTCTGGTGTGAGTTCGACAAGGAGTGATTCGACGTCGCCAAATGGTGTCCGGATGGTTACCATGGCCGGGGGAAGGAGGTCTTGGACACTGTCTGCAAAATAGCATCAGCATAGAGTACAAATACTGGGGTGTTCAGATACCAGGGAACAGAAGGAAGCCGCGGCTCATCCATTGCTGTATGTCGGGGCAGCAACTACTCAAGAGAAGGCAAGGGCATCCAGAGATGGACTGCTCGATCTGTGCACAAAGACTGCCGTTGTAAAAGAGCCCTATCTGCCTAACATACTGTTCAGGAAGCCTGTATAAATTGTGCGTTGTGCGAGAGGGCTCGCGAGCAAGCTTATGCCCTCGCCCTTCCCAAAGCGGAAGCTCGCCGGGGCTGATTCACTGTGCGCGCACATATAAATACCGTGTTCTCGCCGCTCCTCATCTATCTTCTTCTTTCTCCCCTCCAGATGCGGCCTACAACGGCCTGGCAGCAGCCTCTCCTCTTCTCTGCTTCTCTCCCTTCTTGTCCTGTCTCACCTTGTTTGAAGATGACTTGGCCTTCCATCCATTGTCTTCCTCCCTTGCCTTCCCCTTGCCTTCCCTCCCTGCCTTTCTTCTCTGCCTTCCTTTCTTCGACGCCCTCCTTTGCCGATGCTAGCACTGCATGATATCTACAAAAGCTAAGTACCCCCTTGGCAGCGTTGAATCCCCCTTCCTTGTTTTGGTTACTTTGTTTTGGACACTTGTTATTGGACCTTTTGGATATTGTTCTGTTGGCCCTTCAGGTCTGTTGGCCTTTCGGGGTCTTGTCGGAACCAGACTGGGCATGTCCCTTTCTGGATTCCATTTTGGATACTTGTTTCTTGGTTTCTTGGCTTGCCTTTTGGATACTTGTTCTTTGGATACCATTTGACGTTTTTGGATACCATTTTGGATATCTTTTGGATACCTTTTGGATACCTTTTGGATACCTTTTGGATACCTTGCCCTCGTCACAATTTTGGATTATTTCCTTCGTTCTTTTGGAAGCGTTTTGGACTCCGCTGATGGAAATACAGACTCGCCGCGTACAGGTACAGGTACGTGAAGGTCCAACACAACGCGGAGGGGACAGGGCTGGATACGCGGAGGATGGGGCTCTGAGCCGGCACAAGTTGGCACGCTGCTGATGATGAAACACCGCACAGCCATTTCAGTTGGGCTGATGGTTGCTGTATGGAGAAGTCTCCTCTGCTTGACAGAGCGAAGGCGTCTCTTTCTGCGGGCTGAGGCAGCATTCCCTTTGCACCTTTCTTTCCTGTACTTAGATTAGTTAAATGGACTTTGCACTTTGGTCTCGAGACAAGTAAACTGGAACAACTTCAGCGTCCTGGTCAGTAATTTGAAGTGCTCTGTAATCGTCCTCGTTCTCCGTAACTCCAACTGCGCCAACAGGCAGTCATACAAGACATACGCTTCCTCGTTGGGTACTGAGGAACCATTAGAACCCCAGACCTGGCCGGAAAATACCTTCAAAACATACAAGCAGAAGCCCAACACAAGAGCAATACCTGCCAACCCAAGAAGCCTACAGCATCATGTTTACAATTCGCCCGATCGGGAAAAGCGGACATGTGACCGCTGAGCCCTAGACGGCAACTTCAGCGCACCTCGCAACGTCAACAAACGATCAGATTCGAGATTTTATCTCCGAAACTAGAAGCGATGTCAGGCATTTTCTCGGCCTGCCGATCTGGCACAGACAGCGTCAGCGAGCGGGGTCCAGCAAACTGTCAGCCCGCGATCTCCGCTGGCGTTCTGCGTTGGAGATATCACGACATCGCCGGCAAATGAACTCATACAGGCCGACTGGAACATGGAACAGATGCTGCCATTTACTTTAATAATGCCCTCTATCGCACAGAAAGCACATTCTCTCCCTCGCTACGCAACTCCTTTTCGAGTTCACCCGTTACCTGCATAGCAAATGGCCCCCAAACCAGAGGACGAGGAACTCGGTGTCCCGCCGTCTTCCCACGATGGGGCCTCTAAAATCTCGGGTCCGTTTACAGTGACCCAGGTGGACAGCGTGGGCGGGACGGATCCGTTGGCTGCGCCGCTGAAGAGACGGCTGCAGTCGCGACACTTGCAGATGATCGCAATTGGCGGTAAGTTTGGCATGTTTACTTCCTCTGCCTTTCCTCGCTGAATTTATGTTGTCAAGGAATCATCGGACCAGGACTGTTGGTAGGATCTGGCAATGCGCTCAGCCAGGGCGGCCCGGCTGGGATTCTCATCAGCTTTTCGCTGGTCGGGATTATTGTCTTCTTTGTCATGTATGGAGATATGCTGCAAGGGCGGAGGCTATGCTGAGCAATATCACAGGCAGTCGCTGGGCGAAATGGCGACCATTATCCCTGTGTCCGGTTCGTTCACCGAATACGCCGAGCGGTTTATCGACGACTCGCTTGCTTTTGCATTGGGATGGGCCTACTGGTATCTTTGGGTGACGGTAAGGGCGTACACAGTCAGTTCCATGCAGTTTCTGACGGTTATTAGGTGCTCGCAAACGAGTACAACGCGATCTCCCTGGTCATCGGGTTCTGGACACATGTGGTACCCCAATGGGGCTGGATTCTTATATTCTGGGCCATCTTCATGGTGCTTTCGAATCTGGGTATTTTGGCATATGGCGAGATGGAATTTTGGCTGTCCCTGTACGGCTGCGACTCCAAGACAGGATTGGGATTGCTACTGACTTCAACAGGATCAAAGTGCTGGCGCTCATCGTCTTCTTCATTCTCGCAATCTGCATAAGCACAGGCGCGATTGGGCCCAAGACAATCGGATTCAAGTATTGGGAGGACCCCGGGGCATTTGCGGATGGGATCAACGGCGTCGCCGAAACATTCGTCGTTGCCGGGACGCTGTACGCAGGGACGGAGATGTAAGCAAGCCTCAACACCCCCATACGAGCAATCTCACTAACACCTCACTAGGGTTGGAATCACCGCAGGAGAATCGACCAACCCCCGACAAGCCGTCCCAACCGCCATCCGGCAGGTATTCTGGCGAATCCTGATCTTCTACGTCGGCACGATGTTCTTCATCGGGATCCTGATCCCATACAACAATCCGCGCCTCCTGGGCTCCTCCGCGCAGACAGCCAACTCGCCACTGACCATTGCGTTGACGGACGCCGGGATCCTGCCCGCGGCGCACCTGATCAACGCCCTGATCGTGATCAGCGTGATATCGGCCGGGAACGGGTCTCTGTACGTGTCATCGCGGACGTTACTGTTCATGGCGCGGAACGGTAAAGCGCCGCGGTTTGTCGGCCGCACTAACAAGGCCGGCGTGCCGTGGGTTGCTCTGATATGCTCGAATCTGTTCTCCTGCATTGTCTTCCTCACGCAGTCGTCCAGCGCGGGACGGATATACTCGGCTCTGATCACGTTGTCTGGCGGTACGACCCGACTTCCTCGTTTTGACCCCAGCTAATCACAGCGCCGCAGTTGCAACCTTCATCGTCTGGGCGGTAATCTGCATTGCGCACATCCGCTTCCGCAGGGCCCTGGTCGCGCAGGGCCAGAATCCCGCAACGCTGCCGTACAAAGCCAAGTGGTACCCGTGGGGGGCGTATTTCGCGCTGGGGGCGAACATCTTCCTGGTCTTCTTCCAGGGGTACACGGCGTTCCTGAGCCCGTTCAGCGCGGAGGATTTTGTGATCAACTACATCCTGCTGCCTGTGTTTGTGGGGTTCCTGGTGGTGTACAAGGTCTGGAATAAGACGAGGTTTGTGAAGCTGGGGGAGATGGATATCTGGACTGGGAGGAGGGGGTTTACCGAGCATGAGATCGAGGAGAGGAAGAAGCCGAGGTCGTGTTGGAGGTGGGTTGAGGAGATTATCATTGGATAGAATAGACTAACTCCGGCTCTTGAGCTCTTCAAGTTATATCAAATATATTCGAGTCTATCCAACAGTCATGTGCCAGCTAGCCCTATCCCAGACAGACACCACTACCAACAATCAACGAAGGCACCCCCCTCAGCCCCATAATGCGTGATAACGCCCGCCAGGCGATCATTCTCATTAAAAACAACCCGATCGGCCCCGGGCGAGCCGCCATCGTAGACCTCGCCGGAAACCATGATCGGGAACTCGAAGTACTCGCCGGGCACGGGAAAGTCGAAGTTCTCGTAGTTCTGGTACTGGTGCGGATAGCCGCTGATTTCCTGGTTGGCGACGTGCAGCTCCCAGCCGGCGCTTTGGGCTTCGGCGACCTCGGAGGACGTGTAGCAGTAGCTGCCGCAGGTGTAGGCACAGGCGCGGGGGGTTTTTGGGAGGGCGGAGGCCAGGGTCAACGGGGTGACCAGGAGGAGGGCGAGGAGCTGGTGTTGCTGGGTTAGTGTTGATCGTGGTTTTAGAGGGTAGTGTACCTTGGGGTGAAACATCGTGTATATACGGTCGAGGGATCAGTTATTGTCTTCCTACCGCCTGAAGTAATATCATGTCACTGCGACAACAGGACAGAGAACAGCTCTAAATACCATTCCCAATCCCTGTTCAGCTCTGCAGGACAAATGTTACATCGCCCACCATCGCCTACGGACTTCGCATATCGGCATGTCCAATTGGTGGCTTTTCTATAGCGTCGAAACAAAGACGACAACGCCTCGTAATTGGTGCCCGGATTCAACATGTGAAGGATCGACTGGCCGAGAAGAATCGGATCGGCATTGCTGTTTGCAGTAGATTGACTAGCTCGGGAGTTCGATGGAGCCCGCCGCCGGAGATGTCGGAGAACCGATGGACCGCGATGATCTTCAGGCAGAGTAGGCGGGCATTGGACTGTAGCAGAAGGAAGGACGGAAACATCCTTGACTGGTTGAATGGCAAACCACCGAGTCAAGAAACACCGAGTCAAGAAGGCACAAGGCCAGTGGTCCGCGTCCATGCCGTACTGAAACCCGGTCGCTGAAATGATTTCGGCCTAATCGTCGAGACCCATCAATTCCTCAGCCTCGTCGCGATGCTTCCTGTATCGAAGGAGCAACTGCACGACGTCTTCGAATCCGTATGCCTCAGCCATCTCCAACGCAGTCTTGTACCTACCGACCAGCTCTAACACATCGGCTCCCGCATCGAGCAGAGACTTGATAATTTCCATGCTGGCACTTTTATTGCGGGAGGAATAAAATCTCTCCACTGCGACGGAAAGAGCACCCTCCAAGTCCCCACGGCTAGTCTCGCCATCCGGAACAAGACCCATACTGACGCATGAATGGCCAATCTCTCCGCTGTCATCGGATTCGCTGTATCAACAAATTGTCGATCTTCTCGTTTTGAAAGTCGATTTTGCCCGCGTGGGACCATCTGGAAAACACCTGACAAAAACCAAGCCCACATACCAATTGCAAAGGGATCAAATGGCGCTGGCCTTTTAAAGAACGGGGTTTAGTAGTGAAGGCCAATTCGCGCCAGGCCCTAAGCGTGGAACTAGGTTCGTGTGGTAATCCAAGGAACCTCTCAACAAGGCCGAATAACTCGTCATTGAGGCTGCTAAGGGACTTGACATGTGCAGGCCAGCGCCTTGCCGCATATATTATCAGGGGTATTCAAAGGAGTGATGACAGATTTGTCGATGCCAGTACCAATGCGTCCGAGTAAAACCACCTTCAGTTCTCTCGGAAACTTAAATCTTCCATTGAATGCTTCCAGATTGCAATGATCGAGTAGAAGTGCCAGGCAGACTTTCGGCACAGTACCGTGGCACTTGTCCATCGTCCACTGATGTTCCTCGAGGTATTCTTGAACTGATAGATGTGAGAATCGGCAAGTACCGAGAGCATCCACAACGAGGAGATTACAACTGGCTCCAAGGATAAAATCCATGTCCACATACGGATCTCTTGTTGTTTCGTCTTCCGGGTCCTGAGACACAGCAGCGACAAGAACATGGAACATAGGCAGGCCACTCTTTAGAGCACATGACCCATTTAAGAGCCCTATTGGCTATTGTTGCCTCGATGTTCTTTCCTTGGATCCTGGCGAATATCTCGTCATAGGCGTCTTTCAAGCCTTCAGGCAGTCGGCCCAAGCGGTCGCGAATCTCGCATTCCAGTTTCAAGGTCAGTACTTCGGTAATCTGGAGGGCGGCCCATTGAAATCTTGGGGCGCTAATTTAGTATATTTTTCCAATTCTGTTGGGTTGCATCCTTACATTCCACCGCTCTTCTCCAGCAGGACCTGAACGATGTGCGGTGTTAAAGCATCGGAGATATGATAGGCCCTCTCTTCTTCATTTTCCTTAATCTTTTCCGTCACGAACTTTGCTATGTCGTCTGCGTTGTCGGTTGTCTCTATCCCAACGTTTGCCTTCTTTTCAAGCCGGCGCTTGATGTCGTCATCTCTTCTGCTGGAAACGAGCACCTTCGTGCTAGAAGAATACTCGATGAGATTATCAAACCACTTAAGAAGGTGTTTCCGGGTGATCTCATCGGCCTCGTCAAGGGCATCGAAAACAAAATGTCGTTCCTGTCCTCTCTTGCGAATCGGTGGTGGTCGTCAAATGGGATTCTGGATATCTACAGAAGGACTGAAGGACTGCCTGCCTCCTCTTATCATCTAGTGATTTCCAAATGTCCTGGACTTTGCTATTGATGCGCTGGACCGTTTTGTTCAGCTCCTTCAGGCTTTCGATGGATTCGAGTATGCGTCTTAGGTCTTTCTCTTGCCGGGATGAAATTTGTCGTCCGTGCCTCGAATAAAGCCGTTCACAATTTTAGGCTTCGATATCGACCTTTGTAATGCGTTCTTGGAATTGCGCCTCGAAGTCACCAATGCAACCTGGTTGCCTCCGCCTGCGCAGGAGGTCGGGAGGGCGAGCGAAATTTTCTCTTTGCTTGAGTAGAGAAACTGTCAGGAACGCAGGAATGAGTGCTGAGTTGTCAAGCGCCATGACAAGGCTGGGCCAACACGCCAAAGTCACACTATTGGCTATAATGCCGCTCTAACATGAAGACAACTCACTGTACAAGAGGCGCAGACCGACAGATGGCGGCCAGTCATATGGCCCACTGGTTCAGCATAGCCTACCGGATAGGGTCTCATGGTGAGTGGGCATGGAATTCTGTCAGGATGAAAAGAGTCAGAGAGGAGAAGGATGGAAGGAGGATGGTAGAAAGGGAAGGAGGGAGTCGGATGGCCGCAGGTGACTTCCCAGCCCTAATCCCTGTTCCAACCAGGAAAATAACTTGATGAGGCTTCGACCTAAGGTATTCTCTGCGTACTGGAGTATTTGTGTTAATGAGCAACATACTCGCTGGACTATTCTGGTCTACTCGCCCCTATCCGGGCCTGCATCTCTGCAGCGGCAGGTGCAGGCCCGTAACGTAGGGGCGAGTAGATTGCAAGCCATTCGCCCCCATTTAGTCTATCCCCGGCAGGGAGTATAGAGATACAGTCGGGGTAGACCCTCACAAGAGAGCAACGAGTAGCTCATGGCCGACACTGGAGAGCAAGGGGGTCGCGAGTTTGGAGTCTCAGGAACACTGGAAAGAATCCATCCATAGCAATTTTTATTCGCTACAGAACTAACTACCTACATCGACGCACGCCGATCGGCTCTCAATGAGAACACCAACCGGGCGAGGCCTTGGGCAGTGACATGCAGCCTACTCCAACCAACATTGTATACCGTCACGATTTTTAAGCCTCACGGCTCATGATATCACTGTCACCGGCGTCGAGGACGGACTAACGGACAAGGGTCAGCGACGCACAAACAAAACCAAGGCCAGCAACATACCATGACGGAGCAGCGATAGAGCTTACCGCAAGCGGTACCGAGCTCAATCTGTAGGCGAAAACGTTAATAACGTGCTCTCCAGCATCCCGGCGGAATGCTTTCTCTGAGCAACATCCACTCTCCGAAGTCACCTGGGGCGGCCTCTTCTCAGAGTAACGGAGCTGCGGGCGAGGGAGACACGTACGTTGTTGCCGCCGAAGTGGTGGACGGGGCACTTGGCAAGCATGGCCATCTGGGTCTGTCAGTCGCTGCCGGGCGACTTGGGGATTGTAGACATACGTATTCAAGCTCGGACTTGCGGAGGGGAGGGCAGTTGGCGGCGATCAGGACCAGCTTGGCCTTGCCCGAGCGGATGGTCTTCGTGGTGGACTTGGTGCCCATGGTGACTGGATTGCGTTAGAGTGCATCGTCAATTGCAGCGTTGGATCTTACCCTTGCCCGACTTCATGACGAGGGCGAGACGGGAGGCGATCCTGGCGCATGTCAGTAGCTGCGAGATCAGACGGGAAATGGGCAGCGTACGAATCGCCGGACTTCTTGGTCTTGGCCATTTTGACGGAGGGTTGATGGAGTTGGCGAGGATGGAGAGTTGTCGAGTTGCTGGCTGAAGAGTAGAAGAAAGTCAGTCTGTCGCCAAAGGGGAGTGTGGGATTAAGCGAGGCTGACTCAGCTGTTGGCCAATCACGGTACGCGCTGATAATGCTGCCGATCGGCCAATGAGAAGCTCGGGTCGCTGGATAGCATCAGACTGCCAGAACGGGAAACAGATGGCACTAACGGCGCTGCAGGCTTGTTTATGCTCGTATGGGACTGATCAGGTTTACTGGCAATTGTAACCGTGTCCCCCAGTACTCTGTCGTACTTGAAGTCCCAGGACAGTAAGTTACCAGCATCTCTACTCGCAAGCCGTAAACCGTTGGACTGGCCTACCGGGAGGAATTTCCAGAGCGATGCAGGCTGTTCTCGACACTGCGGAGGACGCATGCAATAGACCAGAAGCACTACCACAACCAGAACCATCAAGCCACGTACCCAGAACAAGATACCTCCAAAAACAACAGATATATATTCCAACAGGCCGCTCACTCACCAAACACAAGCCCCAACCACCCGTTAAGAGGGGAGACTTGGTTTTCTGTCACACAGGAGAAAGAGGAAGAGGAAGAGGAGGGGGAAGGGGTATTTATACCCAGCGACGGGACAATGAATGAGCTCCCAAAAGAGAACGCGTGTGAATGCTCCCAGGTCTGTCTCAGTGAATGGCTATATTCCCAGCTGATTCTCCCACAGCCTCGCAATGCCCTCGACATACTCCCTTCTAGCCGGCCTCCACAATATCGCTACATGAATCGGCAGCACTAACTCGCGCATCTCCTCCCACTCGACCTTGTCCGCGTCAGACAGTCCCTCCGGCTCCTTCGGCACGACGTTCTCCTCCGTGACATACACAAACCCGAACTGCGCGTACAGCCCTCGCCCCATGGCAGTCGAGTCGACCCACGAGTCAACCCCGAGCTCGTCTGCCTTCCCGACGCCCCATTCCATGAAAGTCTTTGCGACTCCTCGACGACGGTACTCGGGGGTGACGAACGCGATGTGCAGGACTATCTGGTCAGCTACCACCAACCAATACCAGAGCCAGAAGACCGGAAAGAACATACAAACATGCGGTCTTCGCGCCCTCTCAGCCCTCGGCTGCAGAACCCCCAGGACAGCCTGGGTAGCAAACTCCCTCTTGGGGCCGGGGGGAAACCAAGTGGCCTGGAAGGGCTTCTCCGGTGGTTTGGCGAACGGGTCGGTCCGGTGGAGCATCCACTTTGCTCCGCCGGCGATCTTCCCTGTTTCCGGGTCTACGACTTTGACCCAGGCGATCTCCGGGTCAGCCTTTGCCTCTTCGAGCATGGTCTCTGTGAACCGCTGGAGACTGCCTTCGCGGTCATTGTCGGTGATGGGGGCCACGGCGCGGAGGAAGCCATTGAATGGCGTCTCGAAGGACACCCAGAGGACGCGCATGAGCTCAGGGAAGTCCTCGTCTTTTGCTGGGGAGATGTCAAAGGGCATGATGTACACAGCACTCTTGGACAGCACTCTTGGATGTCGGATGTAGATGTTTGAGTGCCTGGGCAAGCCCCGCAACTAATGCTGCAAGGGATGCTAGCGCTGTAGGCATTCCTCACCCCGGCTGTTGTATACCGAGACAGAAGTACTAGTAGAATCGTGGAGACTGGACAAATAAGACAACGTGCTAGATCGACTTACTTGATATAGATCCATGTCTATCTCACAAAATAAACAAAAGACGGAGACCGAACCAGCAAAAACCAAGAGCGAAAGGACGCCCGTCTACCCAGCCTACTCAACAGCAAAACACCCGAAGCGTGTGTATCAATCCGAATCCGAATCCGTAAAAGCGCCAGAATTAAAGCACCAGCGCCGACTCAAACCGATCCATTAGCCGCTCATAGTAGTTATCCGTGGGGTTTGTCGATCTCCAGGTTATCGGATTGTGCTCAAGCATCACGCAACCAAAGAGCTTGGGGGTCATCCAAGCCGTCTGTCCGTCCTCACTGTGTAGCTCGCCGGAAACAATGTCCCAGTAACAGCCAGACTTCAGCACTGGAATAAGTGAGACAACGCTGGCGGGGAACTCTGCAACATAGGCAACATTTCTGACCGTCATTAGCTGGTCACAGGCTCCCCTGGCACACTCAGCTCGAATATCAACGGATCCGTATCCACGGATGCGTAACTGCTCATAGTCAACCAGCAGGCGATCATCAGCAGGGCGGAAGTTGGTCATGCGACTAAGGTCATTGCACACATGTACAGTTCCAGAAGGGTCAAGAATAAAACTGTCAGTGAGTGCAAACCCAGAGCCAGCTGTATTTATTTCCCTCGCGGAAAGGAAGAACTGTTTCTTCTCGGGAATGGGACATAGGTCCTTGTCGCTGTGTTTGGAATTCCCATTCTCGGCAGCCCTTTCTATCAGCTCCTTGAAGTTCGAGTCATTCTGTGTCGCTTCGTCAAACTTAGCCCGAATCGCTCGATCCTGCCCCCAGACGGACGGTCGTAGAGATTCGACAACGTATGGGCAATCGCTGAAGAAATGACGTATGCCACACAGGCAGGGCGCTGGCGGGAATCGGCCTTTTTTGGATGACTTCTTCCGCTTGCTTTTCTGGGCGCCACTCGCCGCTTTCTCTGGCTGTGGTTTTGGCTCACTGCTTTGTACGTTGGCGTTCTGGAGCGGAGAATTCGGGTTTACAGAGGCCCTCCCTGCCTGCGGGCTTTTTGCGTCCTTATTCACGTGTTTTTGTACATGACCGTTCTGAGCGGGCGAAGAGGTAGGAGGTATAGGCTCATCCTCTTCAGAGTCTTCGACGTGAATCGTTAACAAGTCAGGATGCTGATCCTTCCAGCTCCGGAACTCTCCCAGCAGGGTCGATAGATCGAGCGCGGGATCCTTGTCTACTTTGAGGTCCCACTCCCAAGCGAATTTGTGCGCGATCTGGTCAACGACGTACAGAAAAGCCACCAAAGGCTTTTGCCCCTGCATTTCCGCGAGCCCCTCTTCCCTCCCCTTTTTGTACACAAAGTTCCATCGAGCGAGCCAGCCGTCGAGATTGCTCTTGGGCGTGTTGAACTGCAGTTCTTGCCAGAGGGAGCTGGTATCGCGCGGGGAAAGCGCTGGCTGGGGATCTCTGGGCGCAGGCGCAAGCTTGCTGGCGAGTCGGAGGATGGCGTCGCGAGGCCCCGTTGGACCGATGAGGTAGTGCTGGTTGTCTTTCGAGACGGTGTGAATGACTTCCATGTGGACTTCCCCCAGCCATCCGCGGACACTCTCATACTGGTGCATCGTGTTGTTGTGGTCGGTGCTGAGGAGCAGCCAGCGCGTCAACTCATCGTTGTTCAGCTCGGCGAGGCTTTTGGCAGACGGCCGGATGTCTGTATAGCGCGGCGCAGGGGGTTCGGCGAGGCGATTGGGGTTCGCGGTGTCCGGGTCGACGTACTCCCAGACGCCTCTGGCGCTGGCGAAGGCCTTGACCTGGTTCAGCCATACTTTCCAGTCATCCTGTGATGACAGGACGTTTGGTCCAGGAGCCATTGAGGAGCTGAAGAAGTGGAGGGTTGTAACCTGGGAGTAGAAGAAAGAAGGATGTCGGGCAAGATTTAATGGCGATAAGCGATAAGAACTGGTATCTTATCTATCGGAGGTCCCTCCGGATCGACGGCGATGCTGAACTCGTGGTGTAGAACAGGAGAACTCTTGGAGTTGTCAGTATTTGAGGAAAGAGGAAGAGGTGACTAGCAGAAAATATGATGGTGAGTCATGGCTTGAACAAACAGACAGGCAGGCAAACGCCTTTCCGAGATACTGCGAAATCGAGGCAGACGACATTACACCTTCTAGAAAAGAGAGGCAGGATATGAACAATTAATTCAAGTCGTATAGTGTGCATATTTGTCTCTCTACCGAGATATTTATACAAGACTGACCATACAGGTGACTTGGTTCCTGGCATATTGTCTTTCACCAGGATAGATGAACACTCGATGCTTCGGTGCAGCGATAATGGATCGACTGTGTTGTCTAAATCGCTCTAACACACCAACACATCTGGTCTCGACCACGTTCATTAGAGTCGTGCAGGGACAGCTCAGTCTTCTTGTCAGGACGGGGCGCGGGGATAGGCATGCGGCGCAAGCAATCATCAACCCCAGCCTCGGCCTCAGCCACCAGGCTATCAGTGTGGTTGGGCAGAGGAGAGGGAGAAAACCCTTGGAAGGTTGGCTCGGAGCCAGTTTCTGTGTTTTCGGCTTGCGAATGCGCTCATGGCGTTATGGAGTATCCTTTTCGGCGACAACATGTCAGAAGGCAACACTTCTGCAACGCGAGGATCGGGACGAACCACGACTGCTGTTCTCGACATGCTGAAAATCCAGTCCGTAGGACTCAGCTCTGGTTGGCGCAGGCTTCGAGCATCACCTTCAAAATGGGGATGGTAGTGTAGGAAGGGGTGGGCTAAAACAGGGAATCTTCCAGGGCAAACAGCAGCATCTAGCCGTACTCACCGCAAGATGGTACTTTGCAGGCCCATAGTGGTAGGGGCGAGTAGGGAATGTTTACTACACATGCAGCCGAATTTACATTCCAAAAACAAGACCAAGATCTCTATGGAAATGTAGGAGACCGACTTTCATGCAAGCACATGGCAAGACCAGAAGCGCTCGCATGCTTATTGGCATCCTTTGATTTTGGTATTTAGAGGAATACAGCATTCGACACCCGCACACCAGTCGGAACTTGTCGAGGCCGGGGTGTAATACCCTTGTGGGTTCGTGAAGGGGATATCTACAGGCGTGTCCAGTCCAGTCCATGAATGGGAGTATCCCCTGAATGGAGGAGGCATCATCAAGCCTCAGGGGATACTGCGCATCGAGGAATGGAAGCGAGACAGCAACAGAGGTCCATTGTCAGATAGGACTGTCCGTTGTTGTTATTCTTGCACTTGCAAGAGGATGAGGAGAGAAGAATGAAGAAAGGAGAGAAAAACGAGCAGAAATTCATTTGTGGGACGGGTGAGTCAGCCCTAACCGCATCGGGCTAGCTTACTTTCTCCGCAGATCGACAATGTCAACATCCAACTGGCAACAACACTGGCAGCTCTCGACAACAACAATGCGCCCTCTCACGCAGGCTGTCCCCGTCTGTTGGCGACTGACAAGGCCTCAGGTACGCAAGTTGCGCCCCCTCGTCCCGCGCAGACGATACGATGGCCCCATTCCCGATCGACCGCCCATCGGTGAACTCAATCTCAAGGAAGATGTCCCGCGCGACAGCCACGACTTCTGGCGAGAGAGCATGTACCCAGTCCAACGCCCCGTGGACCCAGCTGGATCTTCCAGGCGGTCTCATCCCAAGTTCTTTGGCTTCCTACACCCCACCGCCAAAGCAGAACGTCCAGAGTGGAAATACGCAAACCCCATCCACCCGCCTACGGCAGACATCCCATGGCCAACCTCCTTGTCGCACAGCTTCCAATCGAAGTACTGGGGTCAGACAGAAGGGGCACTGAGGGCATTCTTGAGGGATGACTTTCCCAAGGGCCCGTGGACGCACCGTCCGCAGCTTATAGAGTATGTGGACGACGCGGTCGATTCGACGATTTCCTTTGTCGCAAACGTTTTCCCAACGTGTCGTCCGCATAGACTGCGCATGCTGGCCAAGATGTATGCAGTGTTGCTTATGCATGAAGGTAGGTTCGTGCGTTAGGTATGCGATCTTTCTGACCATGTGCAGATTTTGTTGATTTGGGAAATGTACGAATTCATGTCTTTTATTGATGCAGAATTGACCCATTCCGCAGTTACGACCCCATGACGGAAAAGAGGACAACCCCGCTGCAGGCGAACTGAGTAAACTCGGGTTGAACTCGGTAGCGTCAGACCTGCTTGGCGAGAGTCCTTTACAAGGCCGGAGACTGTTGACAAGCATGCGAGAATCGGCGTCGCTTGGGACGAGCTATGCCTTCATGATCGAAAACCTGGACAATTATATTCCACATCGAATCCAGGCCATTGGGGTTGAGTACGGCTCGTGACCAACTGATCTTCGTGCGCTAACAATCCTAGCCTCGTCTTCCGCAACGTCGAGTTCGCGTGTGACTTGCATCTCTCTTCCTTCGAGAGAGACTCGCTGAAAGCGTTTAATAATGCCTGCGCAGAGCATTTTACGCTAACTAACGACCTCTACTCCTATGCGAAGCATCTGGCGAATACTGAGCCTGGGACAACTCCGTCGAATGTCGTCTTCGCGCTGCAAGAGTCTGTCGAGGTACCGCCAGATGAGGCGAAAACAATGGTGCGCGAGAGCATTTGGGAGGCTGAGCAAGAGATCTATAACAAGTACACGGCGCTTTTGAATGAGTACGGCGACAGGGATATCCGCATGACTTATGTGCGCGGCGTTATTATTGCTCTTGCGGGGAATATGTTCCATTCGGCGACGTGTGCGCGGAATGCCAAACATGTGGAAACCTGACCACTGCGGAGGACTAGAGGTCGAGTGTATGTTATGGTCGAGTTACCTCGGACCTACCTGTTGATCGGCATGGCTGGTCCGGAGTTAGGGTTATCTCCGTCCTGCCGTACATAAATACGTCACGTCGCTTCCTCAACTTCCACACCCCCAACAATGTCCCCGAACACATACACAACAGACCACTCGTCCTCCGTCCTCCGCACTCACTCGTGGCGCACCGCCGCTAATTCCGCGGGATACCTTCTCCCGCACCTACGGCCTGAGATGACCATCCTGGACGTCGGGTGCGGGCCGGGGAGCATCTCCGTTGATCTGGCCAAACGCGTCCCATCCGGCTGGGTGACGGGGATGGAATACGTCGCCGACCCATTGACCCAAGCGCGGGAATATGCCGAGGCAGAAGGGACTCAAAACACGACCTTCGTCACCGGCGACATCCACTCGCTCCCGTTCGCCGACAACACGTTCGACGTCGTCCACGTGCACCAGGTCCTGCAGCACATCGCCGACCCGGTCAAGGCGCTGACGGAGATGCGTCGGGTCGCTAAGACAGACGGGCTAGTCGTCGCCCGCGAGTCGGCGCACCTAACGTGGTCGCCTAGCTCGGAGGGGCTGTCGAAGTGGTGGGAGCTGACGGTGAAGATGGCCAGGGAGAAGGGCGGAAACCCGCACCCGGGGGCGAGGATCCATGAGTGGGCGAGCCTGGCGGGGTTCGAGATGGGGCGGATCCAGCGCAGCGCGGGGGCGTGGTGCTTTAGCACGCCGGAGGAAAGGCGGTACTGGGGCGGGTCGATGGGGGAGCGAATCAAGGACTCGGGGTTTGCGAACAAGTCTGTCGGGGAGGGCTTCGCGACGCACGAGGAGCTGGAGGATATGGCGCGGGCATGGAGAGGTTGGACGGAGGATGAGAGTGGGTGGTTTGGGGTGTTGCATGGGGAGATGGTATGCCGGAAGAGTTGAGAGATCCATAGTATATACATCTACTGTACAGCGCTGCTACACAAACCCATGAACACTCGTAAAAGTATCCCAGCCCGAATCCGTACATCTCTACTCCATCCCCACCGCAATCCGCTGCGCAACCTCCTCCCCAAACACGTCCTCGATCCACGCAAACGCAACATCAATCCCGGCACTCACCCTAGACGACGTCCAGACATTCCCATCTCTGACCCACCGCGCCTTCGCGACCCAGTCGACCCGCGGCCCCAGCGCGGTGATCTCGCTCCACGCCATTTTATTCGTCGTCGCGCGTTTCCCATCCAACACGCCCGCCCGCGCGGCGAGGCTCGAGCCAGTGCATACGGTAATCAAATGCTTCAGACTCGGATAGACATCCCTGATCAACTGGATCGCGGCGGCGACTTCCGAGCCGGAACCGCGGGATCCAAGGCCGCCGGGGACGAGGAGGACGTCTAGCGGGGGCGCGGAGGCGAAGGTGTGCGTGGGGACGATGGACTGGCCGGCTGCATGGGCGTGTCTGGGGGATTTGGTGGACACGGGGTCGAGGGAGGCGGCGAGGATGGAGAGAGTTACGGGGTGTGTCCAGGACAGGACGTTGAGGGCGTCCAGCGGGCCGAAGGCGTCGAGGGCTTGGAAGCCGGGGTAGAGGAGGATGCCGATGCGGATGGGGAGGGCTAGTATATGGTCAGATTATGTCTTAATGTGTGGACGGGGAGCGTACCGGTCATCCTGTAGTACGTTAGGGCTGTGATGGATGGCGGACACAGAGTGTTTACAGGTTGATGGAGAAGCAGGCAGCCCAGGAAGCTCAGGATGATCTGAATAACGAAGACTTTGGGGGTAAATGAGGCTGAGGAACACGAGATGGACGCAGGCAGCACAGGGCATTTCCAGATACACTCAGTAATACACTACACTGCTGCATACTAATACCACCACAATCAAGAACCACCGCTCAAAGACAAACCAACACCCTCTGGAACTTTGACCTGTCCCAGCTCCTCGATCGGTACACTGTCCATCGCAGAAATCCTACTCCTATTAGCCCACCAGCCGTAACCACTTGCACAGACATACCGGATATTGTGCATTGGCGGCAGACTCCGCGTCGACATCCACGGAGTACAGACCGTAGCGCCTTTTTGGGAGAATGCCTTTTTTAATCTGCCAAATTAGCAGCATAGTTGACGGATAATTCGGTCTGGAGACTACATACAGCTGCTCCAGTCCTGGGTCGTGCTGTTGGTATGCCTCCAGGCTGTAGAAGCGGATAGTTGCCGTCTTCACTATGTCAGTATCTGATTCTACGGAGTGGAGGTGGTGTACCCACGTATTCCGGCATATTGAGTTGGACGAATTCAGAGCAGACTGGCGGATTGGGCTGTTTATGTACGTGGATCATGGAGTGGATTCTACACGTCATCGATCAGATCTACATGTTTTGAAGATATTCAATCTACCTGCAGTATTTTTATTTTGGAACGGGAATATACACCAGGGACAACCGCAACTAGAAAGATATGTATAAACTGGCAAGCGTAGCTCTCGTCAACCGTCTCACCCCATCTACTCTTCCTAGTTGCTTGACGAAGAAGACGAAGACGACGAGGATGACGAGGATGACGACCTACGGGACCTCCCTCCAGGCTGTCGACCGACCCCAAACGTTTGATAATCCCGCCCACCCCATCCAGCCTGAACCTGTCCCCCACCAGACCGTTGGTCACCCGCAGACACAGCCGACCTGGCCTCTTTGCGCTTTGCATGCTCAGCGCGCTCATGCTCGGCATAAGCGCCGCCAACAGCACCGATAGCCACACCGGCCGCACCAGCCGCCATCAACTTCCCTTTATCACTGTGGTGGTTTTCTTCCCCGCGCGGTTGCTGGTCGAATTGCGGGACTGGAGCAGGGGCCATGCTCGGCGAGGGCGCGGTGGGAGGCGGGTAGCTGGACGGCGGGCCCATGCCCATGTAGGGCTGTTCCCATTGCGAGCGGCCGGAGGATTCCTCGACGAAGTATGCGCGACGGTAGCCGGACTCCCATTCTTGGGTCCAGCCCGGAGGGAGCGGCGGTGGGGGCCCGGGAGGGGCAGGGGCGCGTTGGAAAGACGGGCTGGGCTGGTAGGGAGGCTGGTGCGGGGGTTGGTAAGGCGGCTGGGGCGAGTAGCTTCCGCCGTAGGATGGGGGTTGGCTGTAGGGAGATGGTTGGCTGCGGTCTTGCTGGTAAGGATGCTGGAAGGGCTCCTGCTGGTAGGGTCGTTGTTGGTAGAGTTCTTGCTGGTAGGGCTGTTGGTAGGGTGCCTGTTGAAACGGCTCCTGTCGGTATGGCTCCTGTTGGTAAGGCGCTTGCTGGAAGGGTCCTTGGTACGGAGCGTAAGACATATTGATGAGTGTTCAAGTGGAAGAGCGAAAGGAGACAAGCAGGACGGGAGAAAGCCAGGCTAAATACGCAAGGTCTCCCCGCAGGATGGGTGATAGAAGTATACGAGTAGTGTATAGACTAGTCACAGCGGTTCCCAATCCGCGTCCATGATTTGACACTCCATGATGGCGTTTCGAAGGATTGGCGTCAGTACGCGATGTTGTTCACCGTGAACACGAACAGACAATGCAGTCACGCGCACACTGACCAGCGGGCAGTGCAAGGCTGCTGCTGGCTGTGAGAAGCGGAAGAATCGATGTAGTTCTGTTTCTGTTTCTGTTTTGGGCTGGATATACTCACCACGTGTTCTCAGCCACACCAGCCACACCCAGACACCGCCACTACTTAGCCACAACACACAGCCACCCAACTCGGAATCTCGCGGGCCATAATCCCGGGTCTTCCCGTTGCTGGTCTTGCCCTAATTGAGCCTGTTAATGGCGATTCCGGGGTTTGCAGAAAGAGCCAGTGGGATAAGCACATTGCGCTCCAATCATGGGCTCTTACCATGCCCAGTCTCAGCAAAATGCCTTTCCTGTCACCTTAATCCAGATCCCTGCCTTGCCTTGCCTACGATTAGAGGGCTCCCCAGTCTGAGACCTTGACCACTCCGGCAAGCGGAATGTCAGCACAGCTCCCGGTGTTTCCCCGGTGTCGCCCCGGTGTCGCCCCGGTGTTTCCCGTTCGACGAGACAGAACTCGCATCCCTGGCCGACTGCGATGTTCCAGGCCACGCGTTCAGTAGACGCGTCTGCACCGAAGCCCATTAGGGCTAGCATCTCCAATCCCTGCACAACTTAATCTCGGAAGAACGAAACAGACAAAGAAAAGCCCAGAACGGCAGAAATAGCGCCCAGCCACAGCAGCAAGCAACGGACAACATCGAGCGCTAGTTAGCTCCCTGGTACCTCGTTTCTGGTTGGCCGCAACTTAAAATTCTCCTGATAACCACAGATTCTTCCCCTCCGACTCCAACTCCAGTCTATCTATCCATAGCACAATGGAACCCTCGTATACACGGCAAATCCACGCAGATTGGACGTCGCTGCAGGCGCATCTGTCCGACAAGACCCCTGTCTGCGTCGACGGGGAGTCGCTGACGATTCCGCAGGTCATTGCCGTTAGCTTGTAAGACCCCCTCCCCCCCTTTTCATCCCTACAATTATGTCCGCGAGTAAGCGCCTAATAAAAACGCAGATACGGCGTAAAACCCACGCTAACAACGGACACCAAGGTGCACGCGCGGGTCCAGAAGAGCGTCGAGGCCCTCGACCGCACCCTGGCCGCCGGACAGACCGTCT
This sequence comes from Aspergillus sp. HF37, assembly GCA_003698115.1. Lineage (NCBI taxonomy): Eukaryota > Fungi > Ascomycota > Eurotiomycetes > Eurotiales > Aspergillaceae > Aspergillus > Aspergillus sp. HF37. Next base: position 27 of record RAQS01000202.1, on the reverse strand, counting down.
ACGGCGTGAACACGGGGTTCGGCGGGA
>RAQS01000201.1:0-34059 GCA_003698115.1 Aspergillus sp. HF37 | reverse complement strand
ACAGGATCTAGACATAATGCAGAGAGATTCGGAAATTCAGAGCGCTGACTAATTAATGTATAAGGTTTGTTTTATTTACAGCGGCGAATTGGCCGAGAGCTCCTTTATAGTGGTATGACTTCTCTCTATGTTTAATATCATTGTCTATAGTTACTAAGGACATCTATGTGTTATGAACTTATCATATGAACTGGGTTATCATACTGTGTTGGGCGTCATCCGTGTCTCTTCTTCTGGCTCCCTAGGTAGATCTTGGCGTGACGCGCACGTGGTCAAGGTTTTGTAAGATTCTCGACCCGACCCTCGACCCGCAGACCCTCTACCCACCCGAACCCGAATAATTCTTTGAACCTTTCCTAAATAAGCTAGTTAGAAATGATGACTCATCGCAATAACTTCATTAGTTAACTATTTACATTATTTAATCGCTAGGTTTTATCACAACTTGCTTGTATCAGGAGACGATAATTTATTCTAGACACTATCGCTGGCTGCCACTGACTCAAAACAAAGGGTTCAACTTCTTGAAAATATTATCTGGATCGTATCTTCTTTTGATTTCGACCAATTTGCCAGCATTCACTCCGAACATATCTTCAGGTGTCGCCTTCTTTTCTAATAACAAGTGAGCATTAACTTGACCTTCCTTCGCTCGTTATGATGTGACTTACCCTGTGTGAAGCCGAGGAAGTTTGATACCAGAGAATCGGGCCGATGACCAGCCCATCTGAGCTCTTCCTCGCACATGGCGTGGATTTTGTTTCCCCATTCAAGAAATTTACCGTCGTTGTTTGGGTCCGTCCACTGCAGAATGATGGCCCCGTTCATTGTTTGGTTCCGGGCAGGAAACGATGTGCTCGCTATAGGCACACGGCGCACTCGAGACAAGTCCAAGAACTCTATTTCAATCGAGCTATGAGCCATATCTGTCTCGGTAGTAAGTTGGCGGCTAACCTCCTGCATCATATTTGAGGCAAACTCGGGCCGGATAGGTGGAATGAATGGTAGTCCAATAAGCTTTTTCCGGCCTCCAGGCGGCGCCACCTGATCGAGCAGGACGTTGGCATCCTCATAGGGTTTCATTTTCATGGTGCAACTGACGCATTCTAGCTGTAGCAGGCTAGAAAAGTGCGTCCGGCCTTCTTCCTCAGAGCCATTGAAAAAAAGGACCGTGATAACAATCGACTCTTTTGTTTCCGGGAGCAGAGAGAAAACACACTGCGCCGCGGCTTTTCCTTCGGGGTGAACTAGCGCCTCGTTAAGTGCCCGTATCACCTCCGGTAGCTTCTCTTTTGGGTATGTCCTCATTCCATTCCAGACATTGTCGTGCTGTCCATGTGCTTGAAACACCAGCTCTGCCACCACCCCAATGGTGGGACCCGCGCCCTGTACTACCCAGAAAAGATCCGCGTTCTCTTCTCTTGCCGCCCGCAAGATTCGACCGTCCGCAACCACTACAGTGGCCGAAATGAGATTGTCAAGGGCCAGACCGTACTGTGGGGTCAGATATCCATACCCTCCGCGTAGGGTAAGTCCTCCGACTCCCACCTGGCTGAATGTGCCGCTGACAACTGCTAAGCTATGCTGAGCGGCAGATTTGTTCACGTCTGCCCATAGCGCACCGCCTTGCGCAGTGACTGTTTTCGTAGTTGGATCCACATTCACCTTTTTCATTCTGCTGAGATCCAGCAAAATCCCTCCGTCGGTCGATGTGGAGGTGTCAGTGGAATGTCCGCCGCCTTTGACGGCCAGGTCCACTGAGTGGGCCCTGGCAAAACGGATTGTCACTGCAATAGCATCGACGTCTACTGGACGCACAATAACTCCCTATCTGGCTGATTAGTGAGACTGGTTTGTGTAGCCAAGAGCGTAATACCGCTGCCTGTAGACTAATTGTGGACCACTTTCTGAGTCCGTCCCGATATTCTTCACTGCCTTGGCTGAGGATAAGTGCGCGATTTTGAAGCTGGAACCTAAGTTCTTGGATTTGATCAAACAAAATCTGAAAACTCATTATTTCAAGTGCGTGCGTTGCGAAGACAATTTACACAAAATCAGATATTCTTGGGTGCGGTCTAAGAGAGCAGACATATATATCTTCACGAAATGAAAGGGACAGGATAATCGGTAAAAATAATACGGCATGAGCTAATCTATATCCTGAGTTAATGCCGTTTAGGAATGAGTCGTGGGGTATGTCAGGGGGCATGATAATCTTCACTATATTCAGAAGATCGTACAGCGTTAACTAAAGAAGTATAATTCCGCGGATAAGATATGCGTTATTATCTTCGCGACAATATCTTGCATTAGACGGAGGGAAAGGATATTATATGCAAGTATAGCGTCATATAGTCAGGAGGTATGATAATCTTCACTATATTCAGAAGATCGTACAGCGTTAACTAAAGAAGTGTAATTCCGCAGATAAGATATGCGTTATTATCTTCGCGACAATATCTTGCATTAGACGGAGGGAAAGGATATTATATGTAAGTGTAGCGTCATATAGTCACACGACACGCAGGCGATTATCTCTTGTATTAAACGGAGGGAAAGGATATTATATGCAAGTATAGCGTCATATAGTCACACGTAGGGCGATTATCTCTTGTATTAAACGGAGGGGAAGGATATTATATGTAAGTGTAGCGTCATATAGTCACACGCAGGGCGATAATCTTAGAAAGGATATTATATGCAAGTGTAGCATCATATAGTCACACGCAGGGCGGCATTTCCGAGATGTCTATGCAAAATTAAGGACGTTAACAGAAGTAAGAGGTTTAAAATAATAGGCACTACCGTGCTTAGTTATACTTAGTTACGTTATATTATTACATCGTGCCTTTAGCTTAATAGATGATAGGTCAGTATCAGAAGTACGAGTGGCGATCGAGCTGATAGACCTCGTACATAATAGTGCCATGGTAGGATATTAGTAAATAATAAACAGAGAGCGACGAATTAAGTGTCTAAATATCTAGTCTGAAACAGATCTACTGGCTCTTATGTGTATTCGTTCTGTAAAAGTCCTCGATGCTAAGCAGATCGGCGTGTAAACAGGATGTAGTAACACCCCGTAGATCCGTAAGAGGCCCTTGTAGCTACTAGTGGACTGTTAGGGCACCACTGGTTATAAAAGACAGAATTAATCCAATACCACCAAGTTTTCTTCGTCTGGGTCCTAAATCATCTAAAATATCTGTTTAACTACACCTGTTCACTTCAGGGCCGTCCATAATGCGACAGGAAGCAAAAGCCGTAACTCTAGTGGGAGCAGGAACGCAGGGTGGCCGACTTGCTACATGGTTTGTGCTCATGACATCTTATACCGATTTTCGCTATGCGTGCCACATAGCTAACTGTCTATTTCTGTGTTAGTGGTCCAAACTCGGAAAACCAGTTTATCTTATCGACAAAGACGAAGATCAGTTGTCCAGATCTTACAGCAATATCATAAGGCTTCGAGCAGAAGCCAAGGCACCCGAGAAATGGGGCCCGGTCACGGTGATCTTGTTGGACAACATAGAAGCTCCTGTTTTGTCATCGTGGCTAGTTATTGAGGTTCGGCCCTCCTCTAAACGCTATTCTTGTATTGTGCTAATACTTGCTGCTTAATGTTTTAAGTGCGTGCCTGAACAACTGGAAACCAAAAAGGCCGTTATCCAAGAGCTCGATAGCTATGCTAGCCCTGACACCATTATTGCATCAAACTCAAGCAGCTACACGATTTCGGAGATCACAGCTGGGCTACACTTTCGTGCTAGAGATCGTCTTGTTAGCCTTCATTCATGTGCGTCCTATCGTCTGCTACATGCCGTACTATTTTCCAGTCTATCTAACTTGAACACGCACCAGATTGGCCACCGGAAACAGTTGGTTTGTCACTACTTCAGCCCTTGATCAGGAATGACTAATCGACTAACTTGAACCAGCCATAGAAGTGATGGGACTTGATGAAACAAGACCAGAAATTATCACCAAGCTCATGCAAGAAACCACAACCCATGGATTTAGCCCTTTTCACGTCCGGCGCCAGTCTACGGGATACATGTTCAATAGGTATGATTTAACTTTCAAATAATGCCCAATTTTCATCTACACGCTAACGGACTATATAGGATCTGGGCTGCAATCAAGCGCGAAGCATTGCTCACGGTAAAGGAAGGCGCCGCAAGCCCCTCAGAAATTGACAGTATCTACAAAACGGTAACTCGCGCGCCCAAGGGCCCTTTTGAGCAGATGGATGTTGCAGGGCTAGATGTTATACTTGATATCGAGAAGCACTATACGCGTCTGCGTCCGGGTCTTCCAAGCGGCCCTCTGGAGCTCTTGCAGGAAATGGTTGTTTCAGGTAACCTGGGTGTCAAATCTGGGCATGGGTTCTATGACTACGAGGCGGATGAAAATTAAAGTTCCATAAGAATAGGAATACATGGAAGGATTGCGTCTACCCAGAATCTTGTAGAGCTTCTTTCAACAGGCGAAGAAATACCTAGTACGGCTGACGTTACGAAATAAATTTATCGTATAGAGAAATAGGACGGAATGGCTATGATATCGAGGTAAGTTCAGGCAAGAGCAAGTCAGGGCCGAAGAAACGGTGATAGTAGAGAAGATGGCTGGGCAAAGGAGAATCAAATCAAACATAAATAATGTGCGGCGCCATATGAGGCTATTCTGGAGCCGAGGCGTTGCGAGGACAAGATCTATTATTACACCCTCTTCCTGTGAATAAACTTCCCTAGCTAGTACAGGTCCAGAAAAGTCGCTTCTAGGCGTGGCCAGTAGTCTTCTATCTCTTGCCTTTAGCGTGAGTTCCATTTCTAACGACCAGGAATAATGACCTTTTTGAACGAAATTGAATATGGAAGAACATAAACATACCCTTCTACGAAAGCAAAGCATCCTTCTTGTCGCGACTGGATTGGGAATCGCTGCAGTGATCCCTTATGTCAGGAAAGCTATATACAGCTATAATACATGCACATCGCAGAGTCGTCGGATACACTTGGTGTGGCAGGTTGAACCTACCGGTGAGTATTTCAATGAGCGGTAGTGGGCTAAATAGCCAAGCAGATATTGCCATTGCCATGCAGGATTTGCTAAACAGCTTACTGAAAGATGATATACTAGATGACGGATACGTGCGCACCAGACTTGACATGGCATGCTTTATCCTATTTTAAACAGACCACAGTCTTAGATCTTCAACATATCAATTTACGTGGAACATGGCCCCTTGACTTGCGATAAATTTCCCTTTGGCGAGCACAAACGGGCATTTCTCTACCAGGGTGTTCCGGATTATGAGAACATTGTTTCGTTGGAAGCGTTTGGAGACAAAATCGAGAGACTTCCAATGTTTCAGGATGAGCAGGGTCAGATGCTAGCAATGGGTAGTAAGACTTCGAGTATCCTATACCATATACGATATCTTGACCACGACTTGCAGCAACCACAGCTATGTGGACCTGCAAATTACACATTTTAACGATGAAAAAACGTCCTGGCTTTGTGAATATTCAACTCAAAATTCCTTAAATTGAAAGGCTATAGAGTTATAGTCTGTTAAATCTGATCGTTTTCGCGAACAAACTGCTTATTTAAGCTTGCACTAATCCCTTTTGAATTTCATAGTCAAATCTTTATAAACTCTTTTGGAATTTCGTAGTCAAAACTAAAAGCTTTCCGGAACACGACTGTACCTGTCTGCGATATTATGATAGATCCAATTTCCATACTGACTAGATTTCTCTGGGTCCCCCCTTATTCGTATCACTTAAGAACAAAGGCCTTTCCTGCCACATAATGTAGTTTTGAGTGCGCTTGTACTAGCCTATTATGACACCACCGTCAGATTTTCCTAAGCGGAAACGAGGACGACCTCGGACATACACATCTGCGCAGGAAAAGCGAGTATCGAACGTCGCGCAACGACGGAACCGACGACAGTCTGCCCGCGCGGCACATCGTGCCCACCAATTTGATAGGCACTACTTCACCACAGAGCCTTAGTCTACCGACAACAGTGAACAGGGAAAGGGGCACATCCCGGGTTCCAGGCTGTCGATCGATGTTCCTGCGTCGCCCAGATGATCGGGCCAGATTATGTGCAATGGGCACTCTCCTTTCATCCCTGGCTAAAACGCGGCTTCAAGTTCTCGCTAGAATTGGTAGGGATCAAGTCGGCATAGCCAGGTTAACCTGTAGTAAACTGGCAACAATTGCTCAGGTAGCGATCCGGGGCACGTTGGAGTCCTCCTGGACGACGATGATTTTGTCGAATGGGGCCCGTCCCTCCAAGTGCTGGCGCGTGATAAAATGCTTGCCTTGCCGCGCGAAATGGTAAAGAGCTGGTTGGACTCGATCAACGGCGACGGCGACTTTGGATCAACATGGCCAACAGTTATAGGAAGGCGGTCGACGGCGGCAGTTCTCTGTATATGACTAATCCATCTCCTATCAGTCGGGTGATAAGATATCACGTGTTATCTTATCGCCCGTGCTTCTGGCCCCGACTCCGCTTCTCGCTGTCCTCTCCTCCCTCCCATCCTTCCAGGCAGACTCTTCCCGCTCCAACAGCCTCCAGGAAGTATACCATCCCTGCTGGCTCCATCTGGGTCTTCCGCAGTTCAACCTATCTCACCATCTGCCCCGAGTCTGCCCGGGAGGTGCCGATCTCCGCTATAGCTGAGCCTTCGTTAGCATTTGTCTGCTTGTGTCACCAGATACACCTCGCTGTCGACATTGAACAACGCCAGCGAAGTCGGTCTGGTCCAGGAACAGCGATACCTACTCCAGTTAGATTCCCAGGTGTCTGCTGGTATCCTGGTATTTGGGGAACATGGCTAGCCCAGCCCAGTGCTACTACTGCTTCGAGTGCCTCTCTGCTTCTTTCGAAGGACGTGAGCCTCTGAGTCTCGCAGCTGTGGAAGAACTCTGGGAACAACACGAGCAGGTGAAGAATCTTGCTGCTATCGAGAACACGGAAGAATTGGGCTCTCTGCGGGGGAAAGTCGACCAATGCCAGCAGATTGTAGATGGCGAAGGCACCTCCGTCTCGAAGAACTATCGCCCGCAGAATATCAAACTCCCCAGCATCAGCCGCCTTACGAGCCAGCCTTCGTCGGACTCCTCGAGCTCTTCGACCACGCCGTCGTTCCAGTCGAGCAATTCCTCCCACACGGCCCTTTCCAACTCGACCACTGTCACAACACCAACCTCGAACCTGTCGTCCGGGCAGCAAAAGCCCAAATATAGACAGCACCCTCTCTTCGTGACGTGGAACGTCCTGTCTAAGAACGGCCACAAATCGCTGCGCGGGTGCATTGGGACGTTCGAGACGCAGGAGCTTTCGGCAGGCCTGAAATCCTACGCCCTCACTTCGTACGCACACCCCCCCCCCCCACCAAACCCATTCCATCTATCATCTTGCTAATAAACCAGTAGTGCCTTCGACGACACCCGCTTCTCCCCGATCCCTGCATCCCTCCTCCCCACCCTATCATGCTCCCTGACTCTCCTGGGCACCTTCGAGCCCTGCACCAACGCCATGGACTGGGTCCTGGGAACGCACGGGCTGCGCATCTCCTTCATCCACCGCGGGAGGCGCTACGGCGCCACATACCTCCCGGACGTCCCGGCCGAGCAGGGCTGGAGCAAGGAGGAGACGGTCGAGAGTCTGATGCGCAAGGCCGGCTGGGACGGCTCGACGGGCAGCGTTGCGCGCCGGCTGCTGCGCGGGAGTAGCAGTAGCAGCAGCCACGGCTCCGGCTCCAACAATCCGTGGGACCAGGTGTCCGACTTCCGCGCCGTCAAGTACCAGGGGCTCAAGGCGAGCGCGAGCTATGCGCAGTGGCAGGAGTGGAGGAATTGGGTTCTCTCGCTGGAGGATGGGCGCGAGGTGCTGTTTAGCCCGTCCAGATAGGAGCTGGGTTATTTGACGTGTTACGAAGGATATGTGAATGCGCACATGGGTTTATTATTTATTGGACTTGCCTTCTGGCAATGGGTTTGGGTACTGATGGGCAGGGAACGGCGCTATGGAATAGTTCTGCCGTTACCGAACAATATAATTGGGATCTATCTACGCTCTCCAGCAACATGCCCGGTTGTTCAGTTGAGTCCGTAATCGTAAACCTGATCCATTCATAGACAGACCAATACACCTGGGGTGGGGTAATAAACCCGAAATCTAGAATTACCGTATACCCAAAAACCCACTCGACACAAAAGAAAGTCGTAACGCAATCATCACTTCTTCGCAGACCGAGTCCACAGTCCCGTAACAACCTCCTTGACCTTCCTCTCCTGCTGGCGGATCTGTTCTTCCGTCTGTCCCCGCGCATTTCCCCGACTATCAATCTCCATCGCATCCCCGGCACCGTCGCGACCACCAAGAGGGGGACCGGGAATACCATGGTATTTCTCCTCGACGACTTTGTCGCCATCGACGCGCTCAGGCTTCGGGTCAACGCTCAACGCTCCGTCCATCATCATCATCAGCCCGCCGCCTTCGCGCAGCTTGTTAATAGCCCGCACCGTATCGATGGCTCTATGCAGGGCCCGACGAGCATTGAAATTCTTCTTGACAGTCGGGAGGAGGTCTTCGCCGGAGCCGAGGTACGAGCCGGTGGCCGGGTCGTAGGGCGTGTTCACCCAGGGGTGTTGGAGGGCTTCGTGGGTGGTCATGCGCGCCGACGGTTCGCTTGTTAGGCACCGGTTGATAAAGTCGCGCGCGGCATGCGAGACGCCGCGCCAGTATTCGAGCGGAGTGAAGGAGTAGTCGGCGCCCATGATGGCTTGCATTTCTTCGAGGTTGGAGTCGCGGTCGAACGGGGTGTAGCCGCATAGTAAGAAGTAGGTAATTACGCCAATGGCCCAGACGTCTCTGAGACCTGTCAGTGGAGTCGTGTGTAGTGGGTAGAAGGAGAGGGACATACACCGGCTTCCCGTGGCCGGATTTCTTGAATATTTCCGGCGCCATATACCCCGGTGTGCCGCATGTCGTGGTAAGGACGTGGAACTGCTCTTCGTCCATTATCCGCGACAGGCCAAAGTCTGCAATCAGTAGGTCTGCATTGTCCTCGGGCGTGCGGAAGAGGAGGTTCTCGGGCTTCAGATCGCGGTGAACGATTCCGTGGTCGTGGAGGTAGGCTACGGCGGATAGGATTGCGCGGACGAGGTCTGCGGCGTCGGTCTCGTAGTAGCTGCCTTTTCGGCAGATTCGGTCGAATAGCTCTCCTCCGAGCGCCAGGTCGGTGACTAGATAGACTGTCCGAAAAGAAGTCAGTTCCTCTTCGCCTGGTACCCGCAGCAGACAACGCACGGTTATTCATGGTTTCAAAGTAATCGACCAGCGTCAGGATATTCTGATGTCCCATCGACACCCTCTTCAAAACGGCGATTTCATTCCGAACCTATCCCAGCCGCAGAACCATATCAGCCGAGTCCTTCACTATCGCGGAGAGCGAGCTGTACCATGTGTTCACGCCCAGCCATCAGCCGCTTGTTAATGACTTTGGCCGCATAGTAGCGACCAGTGTCTGCATGAACGCATTCCTTGACCACCGAATAGGAACCGGCCCCTAGGGTCTTGCCGGTCTTGTAGCGGCAAGGCTGGACCTTGGGTCGCGAGGCAGTCTGAGTTTGCGAGGCCATTTAATGGCAGTATGGGGGATCGGGGGATATGGTCGTGTACAGAGGCAACGAGGCGCCGAGGGGTTCGGATATGCACGCAACCTGTGGGTGCCGTGTTAGCTATTTTAAGCAGCCCGAGCTGAAATGAGCTGATAGTACCGGAACACCGCGGCCAGCCCGTCTCACTGAGTCAGGTAAACTCACAGACAAATATATAAGGCGAAGTGTATCGGTTCTGCCTGGTCAGGAATTAGCTGGTTCCGAGACGCTTGGGCTGCGGGGCAGTGGGAAGGGATCCGGGATCGACAGACACTGGAAAAGACAGCATTCAGATACTTCGAGCAGAGGAATCGAGCACGCTTGGAACGTGAAGAGAGAACAAAGAGCGACACAGCGAGAGCCGAGAAGAGAAGTTGAAAGAAAGGGCAGGCAGGAGTTGCGGTTGGGCTCCTTCCGGCTTGGCTCCATGATCGACGGCCGATGGATCTCAGCCCTAGGCCTACTTATTTACGTCGGAAAACAAAAGACCCTGTAACCATTGCAGACGCTATCGACAGACAGTATTCGATCCAACGCCATGTCCATGCTGTTTATATAGCCCCGAGACCACTATCATAAACACCATACAAAACAAACCGAGTTATACCCTCCCAAGGACACCCTCCAGCACATTCTCCAGCAGCTTCAAGTCATGGAACTTGGCCACGCTCTCCAATACCCGCAACTTCTTAACTACCTCTCCCCGGTCCATCGTTTCAACCCAAGCACCGCTGCACGAGCAATGCTCCATGTACTCGCTGACCTGCAAGCCGCCGCATTTCGAGCATTTGAGATCCTGCGTCTGCCATCCGACAATCAGGCCCTGCACTTGCCCGATGAGTATCTCCTCCTGGGCCAGTCGGTCGTACTCAGTTTGGCAGAACGGACAACGCCAGGGTTTGGTTGTTTTGCTGGAGTCTGAGCCGGGCTCCGGGAGCACGTCTTCGTCGCGGCAGAGGTCGAGATCCCGGATCAGACAGCACGCGTTGCACGTTAGCTCTGGGAGTTTCTGGCTGGCGCTCGGATTCTCGAATCGACCTTCTTTGCTGAATTCTCGCACTTCGAATAGCGCCAGCAGCTCTCGGCGGAGGAGTCGCGTTTCCAGCGTGGTGACCTTCGACAGACTCAGGACTTGCATGAGGAGCTTGACAAGCTCCAAGACAGGATTACGCTTGTCAACATCGGGATTGACCAGGACGCCAGGAAGAACTGGGAAAGCGTAGTCAGAAGCCAGTTCCGGGTGCAGCATTTCGTCGCGCTGGCGGCGGATGAGGCCGGATATCTGCTTCTTCAGCGGCTTCGAGAATCGATCCGCCAGAATGCCGGTGATCTCTTCACTGTCCGCCTCGCTCAGAGGCCCCATGGGAAGCTGTGTCAATCGAGGCGTTGATGAGATCTCGCCATTCTGATGAGTCGGCCGTTTGAGACTGTGCATTAGCTCGACATACTCAACCACCCAGTCGTGGAAAATGGATTGCATCGGCGCCGGCAACGACCGATTGAGCTGCCAGTGCATCACGGTTTCCAGATCCTGATCGTCACTGCCGACCACCTCTCGGCATCCCTTGCCTCCATAGTTGTATTCATCGTACCAGACCAAGTAATCCCAATATTCTTTTATCTCCAGGTCGATGAAATGGAACGACGGATTCGCACGGATCGACTTCAAAACATACTGGCTGTACGCGTACGCATTGCCTACCTCCGTTTTCGTTGTCTGAAGGAGGAGGCGCGTCGAGCTGGCGAAGACGACACTCGATCCAACGCGTCTAAACTCAGCCATCAGTCGCTGGAACGACTTCCTCGACAACATCCGTACGTAATGATGCAAAGAGCGGTCGTAAAGGCAAGAGTCTGGGCTCTCAACCCATCGGATCAGATGCTGCACCATCACGTCTGCCATACTGTTTCCTTCGCACGCTTCTGACCACCAGTGCTTTACCATCTCACGCAGAACGACGGCGCCAGCAGACGCAAACGCTTTCTCGGAGTAAAGAACGCCTGCGTTGTTGGCCTCCGCTGATGGTTCCGAGGATGCCAGAAGCGTATCGGCCCCTTCCATTTCGTTGATGATTGAAGACGTCAGAATAGTGTTGATGGCAAGATTACGCACTTCCAGTTCAATGCACACAGTCGAGTACGCGCTTGGTGCATTGACTGCCGGCATTCCCACCTTCTCCAGGGGACCCAAGACATCATCTTTCTCGTATCCTGCATGATCAGGTCGTGGCCCCGAAGACCACCAGAGAACAACATTGTTTTGCTGAAGCCGACGAGCGTATGATATGTCAATGAGATATCGAGGGTCATCGCTCTCCAGGTTGCAGAGCGGCACATCTCCGTACCTTGCGAGCAACGTCAGATGCTGGATCCATGCAGCCAGGTACAGATAATGCGTGACCAATCGCTTAGAAACGAATAATTGCCATCCCAACGGCGGCAGATCCATGTCTGATATCTCAGGTTTGACCGACATGATTGGATACTCCCTCAAAATCGGAATATCGTGGCAAAGCCGACCTTTTTGTTGGGACTGGATTACCAACATCGCAGGCTGAGTCTCTTCATTCCGGAGCTTCTTGGTCAAGTCGCCAACTTCCAAATGCGCCTTCCTTCGAGTCGTGACTTGAGTGATCTTGAAGTGGATCTTTTCTTGATACTCGAATGCATTTTGCGATTGATCGGTCGCCATCGCCTGCAATCTGCGCGCGAGGAGTTCGGAGTAAATTTTATCGACATTGGGTAGGCCCTGGACATCTCTCACGCGATTCAGAATGACGATATACGCCTCGCTCTTCGTGGTCGAGAAAAGTGCAAATATCTGCCGGTCACCCGAGGCAACATGGTACAGATAATGATAGGCTAACGGCGAGTTCGCCAGGTAGGGTTCTTCAAGTCTTGTTTGTTGAAGCGTTGAAAGGTCAAAGCCTCGATCCAGTCCATCCCCGAGAACTCCTCGCTGCTCTTCATCGAAGGTGCACACATTCCCGAGCTTCAAAATAGCTCGGGCATTTAGCGGAATGTTCTTCTCGTAAACACCTTCGATGCTCGGATGCTGGAAGAGAGCATCAATCTTATCTGATTCCCTTAAGAATGTGTCTTCGGGAATGGTGATCTTGAAGAGGTGTACCGAGGGATGGCCGTTTGGTAAAGTGTGGTTCACTCTCTCGACCTGGCAATCAGGTACGTCCACATCTGGTAAAGAGTCTCGCTTTAAATTCACGAAGAACTGGCGCGGAACTTTGACGGCAAGGGGATGGATTCGTTGATTGATCATGACAAAGGCCTGAACAATGCCAGGTCTGGCGGTCTCACAAAGTTGCAGAACCTGCCAAGTGTTGATGTACAGCAACTCGGCTTGGTTTCTGAAGTAATTGCTAAGGGAATCGGTTGCCACGTTGGATTTATCTCCGAAGAGCTGCCTGCGGCGGTGTCGCGCCTGCTTCTGGATCTTCCACTTCTGCTTCTGGTACTTCAGGAAGCCGACATAATCCTCCGTCATTGACGGCATTTTTGATGGGAGACTGGCGTAAGGATCAAGCGACGTTTTCGGTTGGTTTTCGGGGTGCTTTCTCTTTTGTGAGGTCTTGGTATCTGGCGACGACTTCGACTTCTGCGTCGAGCTGGCAATCACCTCTTCCATATCGCCAGTATGCTGAACACGATGATCAAGGATATTCGTCGATATATCGGCCAGCGGACCCTTCTCTGTCTTCCCAAACATGTCCGTCATTTTCTTCTGCTTGAACTTATCATCCCTGACATTTATTCGATGCTGCAGCCAGTCCGGATGGGAAACTCTAGGGACTGGATTGGGGAGTCTCTGAAGCGCAGCCGGAATTGTAACAAGTTTCTGCACCACGGATCCTAACCGCTCCAGATAGTAATCCCAATCAATGACCGTACGAGGGTCCATGTCTCCGGGATCGTCTTTCAACCATTTCCGCAAGAAGAACCGTTTCACGCTTTCCTCGGCCGAAAATATCGTCACGGGGATGGCGCGATCAGTCACAGGCGTATTCCTGGGCTTTGATGATATGATGTATTTGCAGTTGAGACCCTTGTCTTTGATCATTTGCTCGCCTAGAAACTCTGCCAAACGCCTCGCGGTTGTAATTGACGTAGACTTTTGATTCCCATACTCCTCGAGGGTCTTGGTCATGCTTCGATTCTCTGAGATGAGCTCGATCAGCTCCTCGTCAGACAGAGTTGTCCCATGCTCGTAGAGCACATCCAGCCATCTGTCCGCAACTCGAGCTACAGCCGCATAGGTCTCTGGGAGAGTTGAGCCCTCCAGGAAGAATCGAAAAATCTGCGTCTGGAAGATCTTGATCAATTTGAGCTCTCCTCGTCGTTTGACCTCAAAGCCCTTCAGCTCGGCCAAGGACCCATCATGATTGAAGACAGCATAACGTTTCTTGAGGTTCTTGTCCTCCTCTTTGGAAGTTGGCAGAATCATCGCCTTGTACGGTCCGTCGACTTCGAAAAAAATCGAGTTGTCACTGTGTGTTTCGTACCTGAATGTTGTTGGGTCGACAAGGGTCTGATATTGATGATTTGTGTGCCGTCCATGGAGCAGATAGTTCAGCATGACACAAGGGTATGAAATCCCTAGCTTCTTGCCATTTTTCAAGGTGAACGCAAAATTCTCAGGGAACGTGCCCGGAAGCATACACCAAATACCATCGGTATCCAGCTCCAGGGGTCGGCCAATGCGGTCGACGAGCTCTCTTGCCATCTGAATGATACGAGCGCCGGTAAGGCAGGTGACGCCCGCCATCTCCATGGAATACCACCGAGATCCCTTTCTCATCACATAGCCGTAGAAACTGTTCAGAATGACCTTGTGGGCAAGCTGCAGCGAGTCGAACAGGATGATCATTTTGTTCGCCTCTTCAACCTCGACACCAGGAGCACCACTCGACTTGAGAGAATCGGTCTTATTTTTCCAGACCTTTTGCTTCCCTTTGAAGTCGTATCTCCGATCTCGAAAGCTGCGAACGGTATCCACGTAAAACGGGTTCTCCCGTTGACAGATGATAGCCTCGCGGTTCACTGTCTTGCTGTCGTGAATTTTGTGGTAAATCTTCTTGCTGTAATCCTGCAGCCGTTTCTTGATCACGGAAGCTTGCTCGTCGATGCCCATTTCACCGAACAACCTCGCCGGACCACGCCCTGACTTGCTCGGGAACCTCTCGTTCCCAACGGCTTGCCGAATCATATTGTACTCGTCACGCTTTGCAGGGAGAAATTCGCCTCGCCATGCCCACGGTAGCCGTCTGTCGCACGTTTTTCCAGGTCGGTTGAAGTCGCATGCAGCACAATTGGACTCCTGGATCATTGAGTCTGGTTGCAGCCGATTCGTGATCATGATATTTGGGTACATCGAAGCCACATCAAGATGGTAAATGAACGGCACTTCGTCTCTGCTCGGTCTCTCCTTCAGGTCGATCAGCAGGTTTGCGATCTGACCCTTTACCTCTTCGTAATTGGCGACGTCGTCCAGGGACTTCTTCTCTTCCACCTCGATGCAGAATTTCAGAGAGGCATCCAAATCTCTTATTAATTCGTCCATCGCCGTCGGGTCGATGTTGAAGCTGACAGGAATATCGCTCCGAAACACACCAGCCTCCAAACTCTCGACGTGACCTCCGACATAGGTTTCCGACTCGAGCAAGTGGCCTTCATAGAAGGCCTCGGAAGGGTCTTTGTGCTTGTTCGGCAAGATGATCTCTCCTTTATACGCTTGGACCATAAGCAACATCTCACAGAGTGTTCCAGTGCCTTTCCGCAGCGTGTCATCGGGATTAAGGGGTACGATCGTGCAGAGCGAGAAGATGAAAGGGTGGACATATTTCATGTACAGGTAGTATGTGGCGACAGCATCGGAAACTGAATACTCGGCCAATGTCTGCGGACGCTCGTTTGCATACGGCGTCATCAGCTCTGGATCGAGTTCATCGGGGTCATAGCCGAGTTTTGCGACGGTAACTGCTTTCAAGCCACGACTCCCTTGAGGAAGATAGCTGTCACGGTTGACCCATGCGAAGCAATCCATATGAACGCAATTGTCGCTTTGGTAGATATCTTCGTTGTTCTTCCGAAAGCCGATTTCAGAATACATGTCGATTCCCAAAATACTTGCTCTGGCTTCAACAAACGGCCAATCGAAGAAATCACCGTTGTATGTCGCAATCACTGTCGGCTTAGCTTCTTTGATGTGCTTGAAGAACATCTCCAGCACGCCCCTTTCGTCATGTTCATTGAAGATCATGAACGGGCCATGGTATTCAGGTTTTGGCGTGTACTCGAAATCGCTGATGTCCTCTGAGACTATCTCACGATTGGTGATCAGAAATCCTTGGCCGTCAATCATATACGATACCATCATAATCTGGTCCGTCACAGAATCGGGGAATTTGAGAGGTAGTTTCGTCGTCTCGATATCGAAGGCAAGAACAACAGGGTCGGCTCGCTGAAGTCGTTCCTCCAAGCAAGACAATGAAATAACGCCATGCTTTGCTTCCACAGTGTACCATCTCCCTATGCGAATGTCTTCGACATGATAAGCCAAAGCCCCAGCAGAAAGATTTCGAAACACTCACCTTTGTCTATTGCAACTCTGACATGGTAAGGAACGTCATACTCTCGAATATCAACAATAAAATCACTCGCATGCATGTTGGTATTGGATCGTGACTCATTAATTACTTCATCGTCGAAGAGATCGAAGCCAGCATTTGCGCTTAGAGCGAATTAGTCCGTAAGTCATATAAAAGGCAAATGGTGGGCTCAAACAAACCTGGACATCTCCGCATATGTGTCCATAATATTCATGTTCTTCTTATTCTTCTCCGCAAGAGGAAGAAGAGTCTTTCGGACCTCCAGCAAATGGCCGACATTCGCAAAGTTCAACTGGAGGAAATGTCGCCGATGTCCGAGCAAATGGTTCGGCAGCTTGAGGTCGTCCCTTTCCACCCGAATGACCTTCTTTATAAGCCCTTCAAACATTCGCCTGCACCATTCCTCGACTTCGACCTCGTGACCCTTCTTGACGGCGATAAGGAAATATGGGTCATATTCGACTGTGGCCTTGAAACTCCCCCCATCCTCGAGGAAGTAATAATCCACGCCAGCGCGGCCCCCGGGAACATTGGAATCCTCTATCGAGGTGCTGTGCATGTTGATGAGCCAGCCGACCTTCGGCTTGCCGGCTTCGAAGCGCGGAAACCCCAGCTCTTCATCGATGCTGTTTGCCATGCGAATCGCTTCAAACTTCTCATCTTGGGACGTCGCTTCCGTGGATCGGAGGGAGGAAAGCTCGACTGTCTTCGGTCGTCCAGATCTGAAGGATGTGCCGTTCGATCGGGATTTGTTCCCGTACTTGCTCGGTTTCCGTAACGCCATTGCGGTGCGGGCCCTGCCTGGGCGTGAAGTCACGATAGGAAAACAAGGAGGCTGTTGAACATGAAACGGAAAGAAAATTAAAATCGAGGGAGATTGGGTATAGTCGCAGCAGAAATAGAATCCCAAAATGAGATAAACCGGGAATGGGCACTGTGAAGTTAAAGCACCTGGCTTGGACCGTCCGCCCTTTGCGATCTCAACGCGTCCGCGTTTCCCACTAAACGCGTGCCGGATCGTGTGCAAAATACGCTATTCCTTTCTGGGATAAGCCCGTGTATACCGGCTGCACTGTTTATCCGAGCCTTATTGTCGCGAAGATCTCCGAGCCCAGAGCGACAACCAACAGTCGATAAGCAATCATGGCGGCCGATCCGCAAGAGCCGGCTTCCCAAAGCCCCGAGTCGAAGGAAAACGACCAATTCAGCCCACAAGACCCCGCCTCGCAACCGAAGAAACCAAAGTACGAAACTCAGACCCAAGTCGGCAAGCTATGGGACGCTTTCGGGGACCCCGAACAATCGGCAAACAAGCTGGCGGGGGCAAACAATCCACGTGATAGTGATACCAAGGATGTCACAGTTTCTGGGGTTCTAAAGTCGATGTCGTTCGACAGCATCAAATCGTTCTACAGAGGACCCTGCGCGCGGGACTCGCTACTGACGGGAATTGGCTTTGGATTTGCTACTGGTGGACTGAGAAGTGTCTTGGGAGGTATGCTATCTATGAATAGGGTTTTTCGCGCAGTCGAGTCCCGTTGTTGACAGTTCGCCTAGGGACGCGCTCATTAGGCCCTGCCGCTAACTGGGCCGTCGGTACATTCGCAGCCGCTTCGGTGGTCTCGTACGAATTCTGTCAAAGTCGCCGAAGGAAGGAGCTGGACGGCGTGAAGCAAGCGGTCGAATTGATGAAGGAGGCCAAACTCAAGAAGGCACGGAAAAAGGAGAAGATTATTGAAGAGCGCCTGGAGGAAGAGGAGAAGAAGCGGAAGAGCTGGACCAATCTATCGAACTACAAGTTCTGGTAGTCACTATGCGCATTGGCCGGAGTCATGGGGGTTTTCACTTTGTATTCCATTGTGTAGTTCCAAAGGGCTGTAAAGCTTGTATGTCCAGGGTCTGAACTCTTCAGCCTTGATGTAAGAATACCTCGATTATTTACCAAGATTCAAGCCGTAGTTCAGGAGTAAGAATATCGATAAACTCCCTCGGTTGCGCCGAATGCTCCAAAAACGCCAGTATAAGCTCTGGGCACGGAGACGGCCATGTGCAAGGCATTAGACATCGAACTTGACCTTCTTCTGGATAGCGCCCTGCTGTATAGTGCGCATTTTGTCCATGCCAATACCGTCCCGTTTCTCCCTTCGTTTCTCTCGTGCTTCCCGTGCCTCGCGATTCTTCCAGTCTGCGACCTGCCTCCGGCGCTTTTCGGTCCTAGCCCAGGAAATTGCAGCCGTTGGCTTGAATCCAACCCCATTAATCCCGTATCCGTCATCGTTCGGGTCAGCAGGGTCATGGCCGGTTATCTCGTCATCATGCCAGGTGAAAGGATCCTCTGTCGCACTGCTGGTAAGAGGCGGTGACAGGCGCTGTTTGCGCATTTTCGGCGGAGTCAAGGAGTTTCGATTTTTGCGCGGGCTCGCAGAAGACCTTTTTTGTTTCTTGGTGAGTGAGGTAGACGTGGTGTGTTCTGGTTCGCCTTCAGTGGCGTCCGCTCGAGCCTCAGCAGGATTCGAGATTCCCTCGATCGTGGGCAGAGTTTCAGGCATTCTGCTAGCATCGCTCTCCAGACCAGTCAAGCATTTTGGCTGCGCGGATGGTGCGACTTGCCCGTTGTTCTGGTTGCCGCTCTGAAGCTCGAAATTCAGACGCTGGTCTCCGTGAATCGCCAACTCGCCCAGACGGCCAGCGACTGCTGCGCGAGGGCTATTTCTCCCGCGGTTCTCTCCTTCTCTCAGTTTTGCCTCTTGAAGACTGGAAACGGAAGCAGTCGACTGCGGTGAAGCTGAGCGATTATAGACAGCAGCGTCCGAGGACTCGCGTTTGCGCTTGGGTGAGTTCAATATCGGCAAGCCAGTGGTAGCCATAGTCGCGGGGCTGGAGGCCGATGTGGGGGCATAACCCTGATAAGCGCGGGATATTGAAGAAGGGCACGAACGTCAACTCTCTGAGCCGAGTGTCTCGGAGTAAAGTGTCATGGGAGCCATTATAGCTGGATCATGGCCGAGAGCAAGGTAGTTGAAGAAGCGAAGATCATCGGGGCAAGGTTGGAAGGTGGGTTGGGGTTGGCCTTGCGTCTGCTCCGGCTACATATACCTCCGCTACCACCACCATGCATTCACAGACAAGGATGAATCAAAATCTGGTAAATTCGAGTACAGAGATTCTACACGACAGAGGCTCAATCAAATAATTTACAAACACCCAGCGCGTCAGCCGTGAGGAAAATAAGCAGAAATCAGGTCAAGTCAAATCAAAACAGAGCAACCTTTCCAACGCCGCAGCAATTACTCCCACATGTCCCAGAATATGGCGCGCTCAGGCCTTCACTTTCTTCTTGGACGGCTCGGCGTCGCTGTCGTGCTTCCGCTTCTTCTTCTTCTCGGACTCGCCCTCGCCGGCATCGGACTTTCTCTTCTTCTTCTCCTCCTTGTCGCCCTTGTCCTTCTTCTCCTTCTTCTCTTTCTTCTCCTTCTTCTCCTCCTTGCCCTCCTTATCCTTCTTCTTCTCCTTCTTCTCCGACTTGTCCTTCTTGTCCTTCTTTTCCTTCTTCTTCTCTTTCTCAGACTCGGGTTCGGCATCCTTCATTTCCTCGTCGCTCTGGTCCTCGTCAATGTCCATGTCCTCTAGAACCGAATCCATAGCGTTTTTCTGCGACTGTCAGCATATGCGTAAAGGTAAATAGATAGAAACGCATCGCGTTGTAGACATACCATGGCCACTTCGTTCTTAGTGGGCGCTGCGCCAGTAGCATAGAAATCCAGACGCTCCTCAACCTGCTTTTTCAGAACATCGCCGAATTTCGTTGAAGGTTGCTCCGAGAAATTGTCAATCCTCGAGGCAATCGAGCACTTGTTCGCAACGAACCGTGAAATCCTGCCCTTGTTCTTGGCGCCAGCTCTGCCAATGAACGACGAGTGGTACAGAAGTCCATACTTCGGGGTGCTTCCCTTGGTCTTCAGAGCTCGGAAGAGAGCCTTCTCTGCACCGAGAATTTGGACAGTGGAAGCAGGGTACTTGGACAGATTGGTCAAACTTCCAGCATGCGAGATCAGACGAGCACCGACAACATCGCCGATCAACGCCGCAAGGTTGGGAGCAACGTGGCTCATCTTCGACACCAAGTAGCTGTACAAGTTCTTGCGGTACTGGGCCAGGCTGACAACTCGCTGCGCAAAGGAAATCACGTTCTCCATGTCAGTCTCGGAGATCTCTTGACCCATACTGTGCTTGCCAGCGTCGATAATGCGCTGCGCGACAGCCTCGTCGTCATCCACAAGAGCCGCAAGGTCATGTAGTTTCTCGTCGGTCAAATTCTTCTTATCCTTCACGAACAAGGCGATTTGGGCATATCGCTGATTCTCCGAAACGATTTTATACAGTTCCGGGAAATGCCAAGAGTACCATTCTCTGACTCTCATGGAGAACGTGTTGATGGCCTTGTCCAGCTGGTCGAGGATAGCAATCGCCTGGATAATGTGGTTGTCGTCGCGCTGGACAGAGAACTTGACCTTGGCTCGCGAGTAGGCATGTCCAAGACCGAGTTGAGCGGTAGACATGTCTCCTTCGCGCAGCTGCTTCAGCATCTTGGTCGCATGAAGCCTAATTCCACGAAGCATATCCTGAACAACCTCACTGGTGTCTCCGGTTTCGCAGTCAACAAACGGGAAGGCGGACTTGACACTTCCGGCGAGTGCCTTGTCCGAGACGCCGAGAACCATCTTTTTCTTCTGACTCGGCTTCGGGAGGTTCAATTCGAGGAACGAAATAAGGGCTTCAGACGCGACTCCCTCGGAGATATCGTTGATTTCGCTCAGGGCCTGCTTGTTGTTTCTTTTTTTCTTCCGTAAGCAAAGAGTAAAAGCAAAACTCGATTTCCAAGAACGTACTCAAAAGGCAGAAAGCTGCTGAGCTGAACCATCTTGCCGAACCTGGCGAGGTCGTCTATGCCCTCCTGGACCTCCTTCAAGCGATTACCAACATTGTCACCCTGGAGAGCGACCTTGAACAGCGAGTAGCCCATGGGGCCCTCGAAAAGAAGGTAGTCGGCCATGGTGGATTAAGCGCTAGGCCAAGAGAAAAAGACGATATTTATTGCAAACACGCAAAATCCTGCTGAACATCCAATATTCAGCGACGTTCGACTTTCTCGTGCCGGGGTAGGGTTGGGGAGGCCGGCAGAGGGGGATTTGGCGAGTCGAGACGGGTGAAGCTTTTTTTTCGCAGCGAATATCGAATGTGGGTTTTTTGCCAAAAAATACCCTCACCGCCTTCGACAGCAAGCGCCCAACCAGTCTCTCCTCTGCTCCAGCTTCTTCGCTCTCCATCGCCGCAGTTCCTTTTTCCTTCAAGTCCATTTCCTTGCGGCTTGCTTACTGCCTTTTGTCTATCTTGCAGATATGTCTGCAACCCAGATTCTCAACCCAAAGGCGGAGTCGAGAGTATGAATCCCGTCAATTTTGACCCCTCGGTGACCACACACTGACTGTCCCCAGCGCCGTGGGGAGGCCTTGAAAGTCAACATTAGTGCTGGTGAAGGCCTTCAGGATGTTCTGAAGTCTAACTTGGGCCCGTCCGGGACCTTGAAGATGTATGCTCCTATGGCCCAGTTCAATGAGAACAGAGAACTGACACGCAAACGCAGGTTGGTCGATGGATCAGGCGGAGTATGGACATCTCCTTTAGAAGCAAATTGCGATCCTAACGTGGTTCGAACCAGATCAAATTGACTAAGGATGGCAATGTCTTGCTACGGGAAATGGTTGGTATATGGCCCGAAAATCCATAGAGCGAGAGCTAACTCGTACAGCAAATTCAAAACCCCACGGCTGTAAGCGACCTCTCCCTTCCTTCGAAAATGGCCTCCCTTATTGATATGTGACAAAGGTCATGATTGCTCGAGCTGCGACAGCGCAGGATGATATTACTGGCGATGGGACCACGTCTGTCGTTCTGATGGTCGGAGAGCTATTGAAGCAGGCTGATCGACACATTTCCGAGGGGCTGCACCCTAGAGTCATAACGGATGGCTACGAAATTGCGAAGAATGAAACGCTTAATGTCGGTAACTCGCTATGAACTATTGCGGGAACGAATCTGACATGTTATATAGTTCCTTGAGCAGTTCAAGATGGTACGGAAGTTGGACCGCGAGCTTCTACTATCCATTGCCAGGACTTCGCTCTCCACCAAGCTGAACAGAGCCCTTGCGGAAAAGCTTACTCCGGATATTGTCGATTCCGTGCTTGCCATCCACCGACCCCCTGTGAAGCCGGATTTGCACATGGTTGAGATAATGACCATGCAACATCGAACATCGTCTGACACCCAGCTCATTCGCGGTTTGGCTCTGGACCACGGCGGAAGGCATCCCGATATGCCCAAGAAGGTCGAGAATGCCTTTATCCTGACGCTGAACGTCAGTCTCGAGTACGAGAAGTCGGAGATCAACTCTGGGTTCTACTATTCCAGCGCCGAACAGCGGGACAAGCTTGTCGAGAGCGAGCGGAAGTTTGTCGATTCTAAACTGCAGAAGATCGTCGAACTGAAGAAGGAGGTTTGCGGCAATGACCCCAAGAAAGGATTCGTTGTCATCAACCAAAAGGGCATTGATCCTCTGAGCTTGGATGTTCTCGTCAAGAACGGAATCCTCGCTCTCCGAAGGGCCAAGCGGAGGAATATGGAACGTCTGCAGTTGATCTGCGGCGGCATTGCCCAGAACAGTGTCGAAGATCTCACTCCAGATGTCCTTGGATGGGCCGGTCTGGTCTACGAGCACCAACTTGGGGAGGAGAAGTTCACTTTCGTCGAGGAAGTCAAGGACCCGAAGTCTGTTACCATTCTTATCAAGGGACCCAACCAGCATACTATTGAACAGATTAAGGATGCTGTCCGTGATGGTCTTCGTTCTGTGTACAATGCGATTGTCGACGGCTGCGTCATACCCGGCGCTGGAGCATTCCAAGTTGCCTGTGCTGCGCATCTTTCGTCGGAGAAGGTCCGGAAAGATGTCAAAGGCAAGGCCAAGTGGGGTGTGTCCGCTTTTGCCGATGCTCTCCTGGTCATTCCCAAGATTCTGGCTGCAAACTCGGGGCACGATATCCAGGACTCTTTGGCGCTTTTGCAGGATGAGCGTTCTGAGGGCAACATTGCCGGCCTTGACTTGACTACAGGCGAGCCCATGGATCCGGTGCAGGAGGGTGTGTTTGATTCTTTCCGTGTGTTGCGGAATTGCATCGCTTCAAGCACGGGCATCGCTTCTAACCTGCTGCTGTGCGACGAGCTGCTCAAAGCCAGGCAAATGGGCAAGCAGGGTGGTATGGAGGAATAGTGCGGAAGCTAAGTACGGCGACTTTTGCAATAATTAGACGTTTACGTTTGCCTTTGAGTGTTGAAAAGTCTATACCTAGATGTATTGGCACATTGATTGCCTTGAATGACATGAATATGCCGCGTCTATACCGTGACCCTTGAACTGTCATAGTTGCTAACCACATAAAGTCTAAATTCTTTCTATTCATTGTTTCATAACCCATAAACAGCATGCTCGAATGACAACTAAACCATACGTAAGCATTCATTCATTATTAAACCATCATCGGGATTTTTGCGGCATCAATCATCCTCTCCACTGCCTATGCTCTGCTCTTCGACCATGTTATGAGGAGCCCAGCTGCCTAAGAATCCTTCGTCTATTACCGGATCCCGCAGGGAAACGTGGTGAGCCCTAGCCCACTCCAGCACACTGGATTTTCGTACTGACACGCTTCGATCCTCGGCCGCGGCATCCTCTCCTGAAGACTGGGTCGTCCTTTGCCTTTTCGACGGCGCGATAGGTTCAACGACTCCCATACTGGTAAGGGCGGTTAGGACATCCTCAGTTAACATCCCCGTGGCCAGGCCGATTTCCTGGACCGAAATACGCTCCTGATGCTTCCTCTTCGAAGCACCATTGACCTCGTTCCGCGGGTGCGCCGAGTCATCCGAGTCTCTGGTATGCGAGTCCAACAACAAGTATCTTGCGACTCGCTCTTCCCAAAAGCGCACATAGCTTTTCTTCCCCAACTCGCTCAGTGGCCGCTCGGGGCCACCGATCAACCCAGCATCCTTCTCCCAGGCACTCAGCTTGTAGCTCACTCCCATTAACAGCTTCCCCAGTTGCTTGTGCTGGTACGGCGGGAAGATGAGAATGCAGGCAAGGTTATTCGGGTCCCAGGACAGTTTTTCCTTCGAGAAGTATCCCAGAATAGCGTAATTATCGAGATCATTAGGATCCGTAAAGACGAGGAGGTAGAAGAGGAAGGACGCGACGTCGAAGAAGACGGATTTATGGTCGAGGAACAGCTTTGCGAACAGCGACAGATTCTGCGCAAGTAGTTTGTACTCCTCCCCATCTAGCTCCCAGACAGAGTACCCGCCATTATCGTAGACTTTGGCACCGGGCGGCGTTGTCCGGTGTTCGCACACGCGGGTATGCTTTGCGTAGGCTGCGGCGTCGCACGAGTATCGAAAGCACCAGCGACAGATGTATAGTCGCTCGGTCTCGCTGCTGACGAGGTCCTCTGGGTAGATTGACTGGAACCAGGTCTGGAATAGAAGGTCGCCGAGTACGACGTGCTTCACGTTCTGGGCAACGGGGGCTTTGGAGTGTGTCGGGGCGCTGTTGCGAGACATTGAAACTAGTCAGGACGGTTCTAGTCGAGGCGGATGTCTGTCGGGTATGTATTAAGTATTATAGAACGTGCACTTCCCCGCCGGACAGTCCATTGGCTTCATGGGCTGCGTCGAGAGGTCTTCGACAGAGCTTGTGGATTGCGGCTCGGCTTCTGTCAGGTCATGGCGAATAAATGGGAAAAATCGCTGGACAGCAGGAATGGGTTGTTTTCAGGGATAGAGAACAGTAGAAGAGGGTGCATTCATAATTGCAGCATAGCCCGTAGAGGGTATTCCATGTCGACATTGAGGTTGAAACTACGCGATGAGAATGCCGTGACTAAGACGTCACGGGACACTCCTCCGTACGTGCGTATTGTATTGTACTCCGTGTGCTGGACTGATGCTCTCTCTCTCTTAGTTTTTCCTCCACCTCTCTCTCCTCTTTCTCATCCCGTTGCTTGACCCTCTTGTTTTCCTTCTAACAGGGATCTGCTTTAGCCCTCCCTCTTGTGGCATATGATCGTCCATACTCTTCATCGCTGTCTCTGAATCCGATGGTATCTGGCTAACTGGCCTGTCTTTCTCAAGGCAACAGCATATACGAACAGCAGCCTTGTCGACTTCTGAGTCTTTAATACTCACTCCTAGCACATCTTCTTTAATAAAATACCTCTCCAGCTGTTCGAGCATCTGTTTTATCATTCCCCACTCCTTATCATCCGTCGTCTTCTCACCCCAACGTCATACCAACTCGCTATTCCTCCATCAATCCAAAATGCTGGATCCATTTATGATTAGAGGCCTTCATGTGTCCTCATCACAAGGGTCTGCGAATGGAGCGCCTGATCCGACAGGTCGACTGTCGGGGGAGCTTCCAGCCTGTCAGCCCGCCGGGGAATTGCAGACACGGCCCCGTGGGATTGTACGGTTGTCTGCTCCCGAATACGATGATATAGCAACAAATCATCCTCGGGCCAGGCTGACTTATATTGACGAAGACGATGGGGAGCTCATCACGGTAAGTCTCACTGGCTCAAGTAATCCATATATGTCGTCTAACAGCTTGTCGTAGGTCGGGTCGTCTCTTGAGCTTTCACAGCGCTTGAATGAGCCCACCAATTGGCAGAGCCAGCTGTATACCACGCAGCAACCCGCGAACTCTTCACAGGTCGGCGGGAGTGAGATGCACTTATTCGATATCCGTCGTTCCAATTCCGTCACTGAACTGTGGAAGAGATTTGAATGTCCTTCATACCAAACGATTGCGCAGGGCGCAGAAGTGCATGATCAGAAGGCTGAAGATGCTCCTCCTAGCCATGAAGGTGAGGGGGATTCTAGCTCTGGCCCTTTCAGCACCTATCCTGTCGAAGGCGGCGGACCTCAAGCGTTTCTAACGGCGTTTGAAGCCCAACTGGCCAGGTTACTTGCCAAACAGCCACCACAATCTGGCTCGCAACCTCGCTCCCAACCTGGCTCCCAACCTGGCTCTTCTTCCTTTGCTGCAGCTCTCTCCCAAGCGTTGAGCTCAGCGAACCAACGAGACCCAGGCGACACCATTGACCAGGTTGTTCGCAACATCCGTGATGGTTATCAAATGCTTAATGATGAAATTAAATCAAAGGTGGAGCATGAGCGCCAGTTCTGGTTGAACGATGCTCAACGATCTGTTCCTTGGCATGTTGGGACGACTGTACAAGTCGCTTTCGAGAAGATAGTGGCCAGCGTGAGATACTTGGCGGGTAATCACGACATGCCAGCCTCTGGGAACCAACATTCAGGCTCAAATACTCCAGACCAACCTTCCATAGCTACGGACGCAATAGATCGCTTGCGTACGATGGCGTCCAGTTTTGATCAGATGGGCCAAACGTTGTTTCCAGCGTTCGAGAATGAACACAGACGCAACCAACCACGTGGCTCGAGCCAAGTTCCTGGCGAAGGCATTCCTACTCTTTCTCATACGGGCAATCGAGAGCAAACTGATACCGCTGATATGGCAGCACCAGAAGCTGCTGTGAACCTTTCGGGGGCGGGAAACGGCTCTTCTGTGAATGAAAAGGAGACATTGACCTCGGGCGACACGGGGGATACGAAGCCTGACACTCAATCCAATGAGGTTGTTGGGCAAGGGAATGCCGCTTCCTCTGGTAGCAATGAGAATTGCTATCCCATCCAGCCCTCGCGATACTGCCCCGTGCCCCCGCCTTCTTTCGTGCCATGTCGTGATGAAAAGCCAGAGGGTTCTGCTTTAAATACAAGTCAGCACCCGCCGGTCAGCACCCCCTCCAGGCATCCCTTGTTTCCATACATGCGACCCTCAACATATTATCCGCCTCCTCCTCCTCCGCTACCCGCAACGCCATTATCCCGAACACCCTCGATTCCTCCACCGAGTTTTGCTCCTCGACCACATCATGTTCCCCCAGCGTCTCGACCTCCGGCTTGGTGTGCCAGTCAGCCAGATTGGCATTTTCCGCCGCCGCCGCTTTCTCACGCCCAAGAATGGCAAGTTGGATCATTGCCGCATAGCAGTGGTCGTGATATATCTTCGGCCAGGGTTACAGGCCATCCTTCCCAGGGTTTGTCAGAATGTCCGATCCGTCGGTTCGAGAGCAAAACACTGTTTATTGGTAATGTTGGGTTCAATGTCTCTCCGAGTATGATCCAGACTGTGTTTGCGTCCAAAGGGTTTTTAGTGGACGTGGATTTGCCATTGGATCCACAAGCAGGAAAACACGCGGGTTTTGGTTACCTCAAATTTTCTTCAGTCCATGCAACCAAGGCTGCGTTAGAAGCCCTGCAAGGGACCCTTATTGATGGGCATTCCATCAATCTCGAGATCAGTGACAGTTCGCCAGTCACTACTCCTCATACGTCGCTGGAACCCCGGGGAACTTTTCGTCAAGGGAAAACCGACAAGTCGGAGGACACTTCCAATGTGCAAGCTCGGAAGTCTTTGAATTCTCACAATCCTCGGGAACCACTCGGTCGGCTGAAGGCACCCCGTTCAACAGAACAGGGCAACAAGGGCAAGGAGAGAGCGTCCGACGGCAATGGGAAGTCGTTGGCTTTTTCGGAACCGAATTCATCCTCTAGCCAAGCTTCCAGTAAAGCAGGGCTTGGACTTTCGGATTCCGTGAACGATTCACGCAAGACCACTTATGGGAATGGGGCTCTGCTTGACCAAGACAACGGAGATTCGGAATTTTCTGCACGCTACCCGTCCCTTTTGCCTGACAGATCTACGAGGCGTCCTCGTTTTGGCAATACTCCTGACCCCCTTATTCACCTAAGCCCGGAGTTGGAAATGCGCCGCTTTCCACCCGTTTCCCAGCTGGATGCGCACGCCATGGCCAACAAGCGCGGAGATG
Organism: Aspergillus sp. HF37; assembly: GCA_003698115.1. Classification (NCBI taxonomy): domain Eukaryota; kingdom Fungi; phylum Ascomycota; class Eurotiomycetes; order Eurotiales; family Aspergillaceae; genus Aspergillus; species Aspergillus sp. HF37. The sequence goes on along the minus strand of RAQS01000201.1, from coordinate 5,726 downwards.
AACAGTCCACTGCCATGTCTTCTGTACGTGATACGGAACGCGATACGGATCGGGGTGGCGCGAAGGATATTGAAGCAAGGAGGGTAACTTCGCCGTCCGTCCCCGGTTCATTCCCCCAAGATCCTCAGAACTTCCCTGAAATGGAAGAAGAGTCGAAGCAAAACCTTCGCCGTTCGAACACGGTGATGCCTGTCAATCCATCCGCGAGACTGGCAAGGCCGTTTAACCCTCTTTTCCCGGTAGAATCTGACAACGCTGCGAAACCATTGAGGCGCCGGGCGACCGAGCACCAGTCTTTCCAGGGTAAAGTCCGTGAGGGCAGACAGCCAGCTTCTCAATGGGAACGTTCAATCAATAAAACAGACCAGTCGATACATCCGTCAAGACGCTCCGGCTACCACCATGAGCCTCCAGCAAACCGGCATCACATGGCACATAAGCAGGTTTCACAAACTCGCCCGCCTGTGAGCATTGACAATGCTGAGGATGGGACCGGAATGGGATGTCAACAGATTGATGATTGTGTGGCCACACTCCTCAGGCTGGGATACGGGGGAGTCAGAGACGGTGGTCATGCGCGGATTAGGATGTATTCGGAGGTGGCCAACGGTAAGGTGCTCGAGGCAATCGAGATGATTGAGGAGGAAAGGAAGGCGTACGAACAGCAGATGCCCCAACGGTGATCGGTGCAGCGGGCGACATCCCCTGGCCCATGTCGACTATCAGCGCTTCTCTTGATGTGTCTGGGTGGATATGGGCAGTTTTCCTATGTTACATGCGATTTACTGTTTGAGTGATGTGTTTGAATTGCGATGTCGGTAATGACGGGAGGAATTGGGGAGTTATGGTTTAATTCTAGTCAAATCAATCAATAATCTCGATATTCTACACGATGCCCTTCGTGCCAGAGTCGGAACTAAGATATCTCGGTCCGACCCGATGACCGCCGCCGACCAAACACCACCGCCATCACCTCTGTCCAGCACATTGCCTCCTGCTCCCGCACAAGCAATGCAGACATGGCGCCGGAGCTTGGCCACGTCTGCTGCAAGACTTGGTTATAACAATGCACCCTCCGCAAGACCCCCCGGCCCCGCGGCTCTCCGATGCGCCCAGATCCTCCAGCAGAGCGGAAGAAACGGCCCCTGCAGTCTTGAGGAGCAGGAAATCAAAGTGAACGGGTTCATCCGCTCTGTTCGGAAGCAGAAGCGCTTTGCATTTGCTGAGATTTCGGACGGCTCGACGGTCGAGGCGCTGCAGGCGTTCTTGAGCCCGTCCCAGGCGGCTGAGTACGTCACTACCAGCGCTTGCTGCTGAGCCATTGCGAATTTATTCGGGCTTCGGCATGCAGTTTATTGTTCTGTGACTGATAGCTAACTCTTCCATCGCTTGCAGATTGCACACCGGGACAGCTGTTGAGATATCCGGCGTGTGGAAGCGCTGTCCGCCTGGCAAAGAGCAAACCCACGAGCTCCAGACGACAAACGTGGACGTTGTTGGCCCAGCAGATCCAGTGGTTGGTTGTCGTGTATTCCCATGATCAACGAAACGAGGTTGGCTGACATACAAAATCTGGTATAGACATACCCGATCCAAAAGAAATACCACAGCCCCGACTTCCTCCGCCAGCTCCCCCATCTCCGAATCCGCACGCCCTTCAATTCGCTCCTATCGCGTTTCCGCTCAGAATGCCTGTATCACCTTGGGAGTGTCTTTCGCTCGCACCCAAGCGGTGCGTTTGCCCAGGTGCAGCCGCCGTTGATAACCTCGTCGGATTGCGAAGGCGCCGGGGAGACCTTCACCGTCGTGCCGCGCGAGGTGGCTGCGTCGGGCGAAGAGGGGGGCCACTTCTTTCGGGCGCCGAAGTACCTCACTGTCTCGTCGCAGCTGCATCTCGAGGCTTATGCTGCTGAGCTTGGTAGCGTCTGGGCTTTGTCGCCGACATTCCGAGCCGAGAGGAGCGACACGCCGCGTCATTTAAGCGAGTTCTACATGCTTGAAGCAGAGATGAACTTCTTGTCTGATTTGGACTCGCTGACCGATTCGGTGGAACACATCATCCGCGATTTGACGCGCAGGGTCTACAATACGCCGGTCGGACAGGAAATCCTCTCTGCGAAGCGGTCTGGCGAGCCCGGCCACAAGGACACAGATAAAGACGGTCCCAGCCCTCCCCTGCGTCAGAGATGGCTAGATCTCATGGACGGTCCGCGATGGGAGCGTATCACGTATACGCAGGCCATCGAGAAACTCCAAGAAGCCGTAGCCAACAACAGCGCATCCTTCGAACACCCGCCGACCTGGACCAGCGGCCTCCAGCTCGAGCATGAGAAGTACATCGTCGACGTACTCTTTCAAAGCCGACCAGTCTTCGTAACCGACTACCCCAAAACAATCAAACCGTTCTACATGTCACCCTCTCAACCACCCGCTGACGCCACCACGACCGGTGAAACGGTCGCATGTTTCGACCTGCTCCTACCGGAAGTCAGCGAAGTCGCGGGCGGCTCTCTCCGCGAACACCGCCTACAGCATTTGATTCAGAACATGCGCGATTGCGGCTTGGTCAAGCAGCGCGAGCCAGAGGATTCGGAGGCTGTCTACCCTTATCTGTCGCCCAGCGAGGACCTGAGCCATCTCCAGTGGTACGCGGATCTCCGCCGATGGGGCACCGCGCCTCATGGCGGGTTTGGGCTGGGGTTCGATCGGTTCTTGGGGTATCTTGCGGGGGTTTCGAGTGTGAGGGATGTGGTTGCTTTTCCGAGGTATTTTGGGAGAGCTGATTGCTGAGGTTCGTTGGATTGTACTATATTGTATTATTTATATTACTATACCCAGCTGTAGGCTTCGTTTATATATCTGCCTGCCCATGTAGCAGATGCCCTGCGGACTGGCCTCGGCAGTATATAGCGCGACATGTTTCGACAAGAATATGGCAACAGAATGTTTACAGGCAGTAGACTGCTGTCTATATCTCTTATTGACAGCAGTAAGCAGACGCGGAATCAAGCCACGACATGGATACCTGGAGTGCTCCGACGGCTCCGCTGCGCCTTATGGCAAGAGTGCGCCAGAGCAAGCTGACGACGGGGCACTCTATCAATCTAACTTAACCTGTATACGAAGCACAGCCCACTCGGGAACGAAAGAGCCGAACGGGAGGCTGCCTCGTGGATATATCTAACTAGTAGGCATCCAATACGTAAGCAGGAGAACGAAACGGGACGCCTGTCAGCTTGGATGCAACCGGGATGGGCGAGATTGCCTGTCAGGTTGGCATGGTTCCAAAAGAGGGCCGTTCTCAGAGCATTATCCCCTGTAAAGGATGGATGGTTCATTTCGCTTACAGAGGACAGCTTTTCAGCTTCCTGGCATGTGAGAAACTGCGAACGTGTACCCTGCACGAGCAGAGGATCGTGAAGCTTGTCTACATCTCCTATACAGGGTACTATACACCGGAGTATATTGAGTCGTCATGAACTAACCCGAAACAACCAAACTAGCCGAACGAGCGCTCAGCCAGGACGCCATAAACTTCAAGTCAGCATCATTCTGTAGCAAAACTCGTATTGGACTCCGATATCGCAGACAGGCTGGCAGACTGACAGGCTGGTCGATGCTTAACAAAGTTGCAGCTAAAACACCGCTAATTCAGGTCCGGTCTGGGGAGAGTCAATGCGCGTCCGCGGAAAAACGGAGAGCCAGACAGGGATGGCAGCAGCAAGCAAGCAAGAAGCAAAGAGCACCTGTAACCTGTTAACCTGTAACCCGTATGGCTGGAGGAGGAAGGAAGTCCGTGCGGCTCTTCCACGTGGCAAAAACACCAAACGGGAATAGCGCTGGCCCAAACCCCAGCAAGAAAAGCTTCCGCAAACAATCCTACTGTTGCATTTCCCCTGCACGCTTGGCCGGCTGGGGAGCGCAGCGCAGGGCATCGGAGGACTGGAGTCGGGGTCCGGTCCGGCCATCCCTGCTAGGCTGGCTGTGTCTCATATCGGGGATTAAATTACCTGTTATCTGGATGAGATGGATATGCTCAAGCACAACTGGCACAAGTCTTGGCTGTTGGCACCCGAGTGAGTGTTCCACTGGGGAGAGTTTCCATGGCAGTTCGACAGACTTCGACGACGGACGAATCAGGCAGACAGATGGATTTTTACACTTTTAATTATTCTTGGGCCCCTCCTGAGAAAGTGGTGGGGATCCCAACGACTGCCATGTTATTCCGGCCAAGCCAAGAAAGCGGAGTTCGCTACCAAGAGGCTTGGGTTGTTGGCGGCCCACCTCGTTTAATTGGGCTGTCAGTTGGCGGACCGTGGGAGAGAGGGCAATAAGGTTAGACTCCGGAAGAGAGGAAACATACGGAGTGATGAGGTGGCGCGCATGCATGCAGATGCAGTGTCAGTACCAGAGAACCAACAAAAGAGTGTCCTCAAGGGGGGGGAAGAGACAGAAGATCGGTAATCGGCGAGGGGAACCGCGGAGAACAGTAACCTTACTGGGGATAAGCATAACCAGGGCGCTGGCTCTGGTTGGCCTGTTTAATGCGTGAGTCCGGTCTCGTCTCGTATTGCATGGCAGAGAGGAAGAGGGAGCCTGGACATTTCTGTACGTAGCTAACGTTCATCAGATCCCGGTACTACGACTCTGTAGGCTGCATCACGATCCTGACTGGTTCTGCACGCTTTGGCCCCAAGGAATGGGAATCCTTGAAGTTTATGAAATAGAGTGAGCAGACAAGCCCAGCCAGACCCAGTTTACCTTAATTCGACTGTGAATCATGGGCCGGATTAAGCGAGCCCACGCCGAGTCATGGCCGAGTCTGCACAAGTGTCAGATAAAAAAAAAAGAACATTCATCGCGTAGATCCGAGACCGGATGGGGTAATGAGCAGCACAGAGCAGATATGCTTAATTAGAATTGATGCGACGGGAGTATTTGGCCCGTTACATATGGAGAGAAAAGTACAGGTGTATGGAGATAGATGGAGTACAAGCGTGCAGCCTAACCCGAATGCGTATCATGCTACGACAGCCAAGAGCCAAGATGGGTTTGTTCGCGCTCGGAGATTGGGCGTGGAAAAGAGAGGTTAACTTCTCGTCTGGCTTTCTCCCAGACCAGTCAGTTTGGGCCCTAGGCGGATACGGATACGGATATGACTGGTACGGTATGGAGACCTGTATGGGTATAGTAATTGCCACAGTGGCTAGAGTGCATAATTATGTTATCGGGTGGAACCGCAGTAAAGGCTAAGCGAGAACGCTTGGCGGTGATTTTCCTGGTGTTAGATTAAGCTTAAGCTGCCAGCGACCCCAGTCATGCTGTCTGATTCCTATTTATTCTCATTACTCTGTATGTATGTATTCTATATCTAGTACGTATATATACCCGTAAAAATAGCATCATAATAAGGCTACAATAATGTATCGTTAACTCTCCTGCATAGCCCAGTTGACGCTTGGCTCAGGCTTGTCTCAAACATTGGTTCCGTGGATGTCACTGGTTAAACTTGTTTAGTGGGGCTCTGGGCATGGCTTTATTTTATTATTTTATTATTATTTCTACTCCATATATCCCGCTGAGACCGCTGAGACCTACTCTCACCTAACTTACTTCTTATACATACTCCGACTAAGTAGACTATTGCTGTGGAGATCCCCGTCCATGCTTTAATCTTGTTCTGCGAAGTCTCTCTCTCTCTCTCTCTCTCTCTCTCTCTCTCTCTC
>RAQS01000200.1:0-34179 GCA_003698115.1 Aspergillus sp. HF37 | reverse complement strand
CCATACCCCCCCATTCCACCCATTCCACCCATTCCGCCGTACATACTGCCATATCCCCCGTAGCCTCCGTACATCGAACCCATCCCGCCGAGACGCGAGTAAGGCGATGAGTAAGGCGACGAGTAGCCGCCGTACCCTCCTCCGTACGGGCTGGAGCCGAGTCGCGAGCCGCCGTATGGAGAGTAGTTGGACGCTGTGCGGTTGACAACAGAGTTGAGGCCGTCGGGGCGAGAGGGGAGGTTGGGCGCAGTGGAGGACGGGGTGGAGGTCGTAGCGTTGGTCGTGGCCGCTGCAGTGGAGTTGGAGGTCGGGGTCACGGCAGAAGACATAGCCGGGCCATTGGCGGGGGTCGAGGATAACGCAGTACCTGGAAGACAAGTGAGCTGCCATCCGCAGCGCGATTAGGAGTTTCGTAGTGACTTACCACCAGCGCCAGCGCCAGCGCCGGCCCTCTCCCAGGGCTTAGGTGGCGAAACGGACGCCATGGAGATGTGGGGAGACTCTCAACAACAGCGCATCGAGAAGGCCCGGCAGAGAGCCAACAGATCAGTAGCAAATCGTAATGAGAGCGAGACACAGGAGAAGTCGACGGAAGGGAAGGAGAGACGTAGAGAGAGAGAGAGGGAGAGAGGGAGAAGGTGAAGTTGGACAGCGGCGACTCGGCGACGGAGAAAAGTTCGGTCGCATGTGGCCGCCGATGCCGAGGTGCTTCGGCGATTGCCGAAACAGGGCATGTACTCTATGTACTCTACTAAATAGCTCTCTCTCTCTCTCTTATATCGCAATTCTATGTCCTCATGCTATCCGAACTCCAAATGCCAGCTCAACGCCATATAAACCTGCTATATACAAGAACCCGCCACATGCAACTCTCATAGCTCGTGACGGTTCGGCGTTGTAGAAATCCCAATCTTCCACGACCGCGGCGGCACTGGAAGTCCCAGCCAGTAACTCCATGCTCGATTCATCTCCAAGACGCCGATCTCAAACCTGCACCAGTCCGTCAGTACAAGCCCGTCTCGATGGTAGCAATACTTACAGCGTCCTGGGTGTGTTCACCCAGCTCCTGAGTACGAACACGAACGTGGCCCATACCACTTCGAACTCGGCCTTGAGGTCGTCCAGAAACCCGTCGTCCTCACGACGCGGCCGTCGCTCCCAGGGGGGTCTCCCTCCTTGGAACTGGAAATCCTCCTCGCTTCTTTCGTAGTAAAAGCTCGAACCGCCGTCTTTATAAAGACGCCTGGTGTTACCGTCTTCAGGGCGATTGTGTGTTAACGGGCCGCCCCCACGGATTGCAAAGGTGTCTTCCTGGCCCATCTCGAGGCTATGGTGGAAGCTTCGAACGGCAGCCAAACTGTGGGAAATACGGCCGAGTGTATTGATCAGAGCCACCAACTCGATCCGTCGCAGAGGAGGATTCTCCCCATTCTTCGTCGCATCATAGTCGAACAGAACCTTCAAAGCGGTCCCGTACCCGTTGACCTGAAGCTTTCCCCATAACCGGCATTTGTCGCATCCAACGCAGTCCATTAGTCGGCTGACATTCCTGAATCGATTGCGGAAATCTTCCTTTAGTCCCCAGGCGCTGGGATCTTGGAACATGAGGTTCTCATCGAAGATCTGCGGCCGGTCCGCGAGGGCTTTGCTCAATTGAGACACCTTGGCTTTTGTGTCTCTATCCTGCGTGGGGTCGCTGGTGCAAAAGGTATAGTTTTCAAGATGATTGCGTAGCTTCGCCACTGCTCGAGCGACCAAAGCGTAGTTGAAGTACATATTGGAGATCCGCTCGGGGTGGCCATGCAGGCGCTCTTTGAAGCACTGCATATTGGGGTGCCACTGCCCCGTCGTCTGGTTGAGATAGTCCCAGCATAGATGGGTCGAGATGGACGCATGCATCCCACTGATCAGCCGATGGAACACCCGCTTCTCAAGGCACTCGTTATCAAACGGCAGCCCATCAAGCCGTTTCATTCCCTTCTGCATCACACTGCGGAAGTCATTAACGGCCTGCAGACCCCCTAGCTGAGGGTTCGGCGAGAGCTCCCGGTCCGGCTCGGGCTTAACAAAGCAATTCTCGCGGTAGATAGCATCCCACACCTGGTGCGCGCCGGCGCCGCATACCCGGTGAACCGCTCCGGGTTGTCGACCAGGCTCACATAGTCACCCTTCCCGCTGGCGCCCTCGTCCTCCGGAACGCAGTAGTCTCGCTCGTCGCATTCGTCGTCGTACTCAAACACACAGCTCTCGCCGACATTATCTCCCAACATACCCTGGAGCGGCCGATTCATGGGCCGCTCCTGCTGGAGCCCGCGACCCGGGTGGCCAGCTTTCGGGCCTTCGAGCTTGCTCAGCTCCTCCGGCCGCCACGTCAACGGGACATCCTCTTCCGACTCGATGGTGTTTACCGAACACGCGATATTCCCGCACATCGTAGTCGCATCTGACCAGAACGGGCATTCCTTATTGAAGAGGTTGAGGCGGTAGTAGGAGAAGAAGTCTGTTTCTTGAGTGATCGAATGGACGAGGGTGTAGAGCTGGTCGTTCAGGGCGTCGATGCTCGCGTATGAGACACAGGCGTCAGATACCATGGCCTTTGGATCAAACTAGACAATACAAACAGTCAGTTGAGATTTCCCTAGGCTCCGAAACCGCTTAGCCACTCACTGCGCAGGCATCATAGGTATGAAACCGGGACAGGGCCTCATGGTCGTCGGCATGGCCAAGCTTCAAAAAGGCAAACAAAGCCAGATAGAATACTGTGGCGGCTGAGCGCATTGCGCGGCTGTATCAGAATGGATTCGAAACGAGGCAAACAAGATATCTAAGCGAAAGACGGAATGTTCAGCAGGTGTATATCGGCGCAGGACTCGGTGGAAGGGATCAGATCAGCCAGAGATCATCGTAATCAAGAGAAAACAGCAGAACAAAAGTATGGAATAAAAAAAATAGGCTGGAGTACAAGGGAAGTACTGAAGAGAACGACAGGCTGGCCCGAAGAAGAAGTGGACAAGTTGGCCTTGGTGGCGGCGGCATTGCGCGTGTAGCATATCTGCGGCTGCCAAGACCAGGGGCATTCCAAATCTGGCTCTGAGAAAGGGCTGCTTTATTCAGCTCCGTACTCTTCCAACCCACTCTGCTTTTGATTACTGAAAGCTCAAAATACACCCGAACCATCGCGGAGACCGTGGCTGTTGTTGCTACTGTACTAGTTTAGGTCTTACAGACCAGATTTACTTCAAAATTTCCACGGTTTCCACCATGCCTCTCAACAAGTCCTCGTGGCCCAGCGGTTAAGGCGCTCGGCTGTTAACCGAGAGATCGGAGGTTCGATCCCTCCCGTGGACGAATTCTGTTTTTACAGTTTTTGGCTTCGCGGCATTTAACCTGTATCATTTTTTTCTGCATGGAAGGTGTTGGGGCTTTGAAGGAAAGAAGGATCCGGAAGTTTGTTGTGCCTGCCTCGGCAGAATATTTTTTGTTGAGAAGGCGGTCGGTCAAACTAATAACGCTTTTTGTTTTTTTGGTTCTCTAGTTGACAAGGCATTCTTAGAAGATAGTCCTCGTGGCCCAGCGGTTAAGGCGCTCGGCTGTTAACCGAGAGATCGGAGGTTCGATCCCTCCCGTGGACGTTTTCTTTTTTTGTAGATTTTTGGGGTCTTTATAATCTACACTGTCTTGTCTATATTGCACAAAAATCAACTGATCCTCTCCCCGCCCTCCAAGTCATGCCCCTGCTCCATCTCCCTCTTCCTCTCATCACTACTTTCCACCAGATCCCTCCGTGCTTGATCCATCGTCTCATAATCCAACAACCTCTCAAAGCCCAGCGTCTTGGCCGCAAACGCCAGGATCATGCCTTCCGCCTCCGGAGCATGACCCGTCAGCCCATGGTCGCCTCCAGGGAAAAGTTTGATATCCCTGTAGCCCTCGGTGCCGTATTGCTGGTAGAGGGTCTGGGAAGAGGACGCGGAGAGCACGGCATCGTCGGCGCCGTGCAGCAGGAGGAACGGTCGCGGAGTCAGCTGGGTGATTCCGTCGGTGCCGGCCAGCTGCGAGCCGATGGATGCGACGCCGCGGATGCGATCGGGCTCGTTGGCCGCGGCGGTGATGCACGGGCTGGACCCGAACGACCAGCCGACAATGACGAAGCGGGTTGAGTTGTACTGCTGCCAGAGGTAGTCGAGGGAGGCGGCGATGTCGGCGGTGCAGTAGTCTGTTTGGGCGGGATGGCGGTAGTCGAGGCGGATGCAGGGAATGGAAATCAGGAGGGCCAGTTTGTCCGCGAGGGATGGGTAGATTCCTTGTTCGTTAGCTTTGTCTATGCGCTGTGTGCAAAGGAGGTACTTTACCAGACGGTCCGCTAACTCCTCCGCCAGCGCCACTGACTAGCACCACCGCGGCGCCCTGTGCTTGCAGGGTACTGTAACTGCGCGGCTCGTGGATGATGGCGGGGGCTTCGTGGTTCAGAGTGTCTCTGACTGGGATTTGGATGTGTCTTGCCACAGTCGGTTTGAGAGCCCGCTTCTCTGCCTTTGGAGGGTGTATGGGACCCAGTGATTTGAGGGTGTGAGGCTGGACGGTAGTCATGGTTGATGGTTAGGGCTGTAGAACATGTACAATATAAAATATGTACAAAGGTACAAGATAACTGTGTATCGATTTGTATGGTTATAGAGCCGGAGACACCGTATTAATATATAGACACTGGTGACTGAGATCAGACTGACGCAGGTAAGTGGAAGAGGCAAAGTAGGCCTCAATGTCGTGGCAAGACGCCTGTATATACTGCAAGATACCATATAGACTTAGGTAGGAAATGGATTACACATTCACTCCTGGCAGATGTGAGCCACGCTCTCTGCAGCTCAGTACTACTGGGATCTTATGAGACGGAGTTTGGTTTGATTCAGTATGTTTCTAAGCACACAAATCCACGGAGCGTCCAGCAACCAAAAACCCTAAGATCCTAACAGAGATCTGACCCAAGCCCCATGAAATTCAGGCAAATGGGATGACATGTTTACAACATACAGGGTATAAAACAGGGCCAGCCTGACCGTTAAAACCCTCCAGTCCCAAAAACCTTGGTAAGGTAAAAAAAGGGGACTTGTTGCGGAGGGGGAAAGGTATCGAGGCCCCCGAACGCAAGACGAATCAAGCTGCTCATACAGCTCCTTCGGTCGTCTTCCTGCTCTTCATCGATGGTTTAAGTTACTCTTCCTTCTCTTGCCCAGTCTTCAGGCGTTTCATGTCCGTTTTTCGGTACGTTTCCTGTGAGGAAGCTTCCGCTTCACGCGTCGACCAAACTTGGCGAGGTTCTCTTGGAAGTCCTTGATTGGCTTCGGATACGGGTCGGCGTAAAATGGGTCGTTCGCGAAGTCCTCGTCGGTGAATTTCTACGACCATGTTAGTGGCTCCTACAACGAAGCGAGGAAACTCAGCTTACGGGTCCTTGTAGGAGCATGATGTCGTACAAGACGTTTGAGCCATCGTCATATTCGTAGACGCGGCCGTCTCTGTCGACGACACCCGGAGGAGGGAGAACTTGTTCGGTGCGCGGACTGTCGCCGTCGAGGTTGTTGGTACATTTCTCGTGAGAGTATTTGCCGCTGTCGGTACTCGGGTCTCCAAAAGCGAGCACTGGGCTTTGCCCGGGGATTTTGTTTCGAGCTGGGGTCGCGGCGTCGTAGGGTCCTTCGTGATGGTACAAAGAGAAAGCCGCGTCGTCGAGGGCGTCGATGTTGTCTTCGTCGCCTCTCCTGGAGGTTCTTACGGGCATAGCCTTGCGGTGACGGCTGCCACTGCGGTGGTTGCGGGTGCTACAACCATGCCCCGGCGGGCTGTAGCCGGTGATGCTGCCCTGGCTGCTGGTGCTGGGCTTAGGAGGCTGATGCTCGAGGATGAGAGGTGTTGATGGAATAGAGCTGAGAGAGCTCCTTCCGCTGGAGGTGGTCCGGGTGGACAAAATGGAGGAGCAGCGGCTGGGCATGCTCTCGTGACCTGATGAGTCTGTTAGCTTGGCTCAAGTGGATGAGTTGCGGCAAGACTTACTTTCATGGCTCGACGAGCCCGCTCTGTCGTGGAGGAATGGGTATGGGTAAAAGCCCATGTCTCTGGAGGCGAGACGATGCATTGGTGTGGCTTGTTGTCTCACAGTTTGAAAACGGTTGGGAGGTATAGTGGAGGTTTAAGAGGGCGTTGGCTCGTGGTTTTGTAACGATTTGCTTGAGGCCTGGTGGTTTTTATGATGAAAAGAGACACCAGGAGCAATTTTTGAGATGATAAAGAAGAGAGAAGAAGGAGGGTACTGGGGGAGGCAAGGTACGGGCAAGGCCGCGTATACATTTCGCAATGATGATTCGTTCATTTTTATGGCATATCTACGTCAGGGTAACCGGCTACACTGGTGTCAATGTCGTAAAATATATACTTCTAGATGTCGTTTTTACTTCACCCAAATGAATCCGGCGGGAAAATACTGGAAGCAGGAGGAAGGCTGCGATAAAAATAGGGAATGAAGTACGCTGTACCTGATATCTAGATTAAGCTTTCGGGTGGTAGGCCTTGGCTGCATTAGCCGATGCGCCCTGACGATCCGGCACCACACAGCCTCTGCGGTTGTCATCGCCGATTATTTCATCAGGCCACGATCAAGTCGTGCACTCGTCAGGCAGAAGCATTATATGGACTATGCGCTTTCGCCTCGCATCTGCACTCATTTGATGCTCAGCATTCCTGCCTGTGTTGTGGGGTAAGCTCAGACATATTATGGCCCAGTGAGCATCGCATTTAAATATATTCAGGCAGGCTTTAGTAAAACATTAACCCGGTACTTAATGAAGCAGACATTGATGGGTCTTGATATGACTGACGAGATAAACTGACCAACGCTGCCAGAATACGCGTTCGGATAAATATTCTTGGCGCATATCTTACGCGCCAAATTACAGCCACACTGAGCACTTCTTCTCTTGCTGCATCGCGATATCAACATCCAATGTGATGTCGTTGGTCCAATACTCCGATTCAGAGTCAGGTTCAGATGACAACCAACAGGTCTCTACGCCCAGGCCTGCCAAAAAGATTCGTCGCACGCCGCCCACAGATACCCGCCCCGCTCCATCTCTTCCCCCGTTACCAGCGGCTTTCCACGACCTCTACGCTTCCAGCACTCGGGTTAGTGTAAGAGATGACCCGAGTCTACACGGAGGCCGTAAGCGGGTGATTCCACACGTGGAAGGCAACTGGCCTACCCACATATACCTCGAGTGTAAGTGTGTTATGTCGGGTCGTTCCTACAGCTAACGCAACCAGGGTATCCAACGAAGGATGGTCTTGCCATTCTCCATGATGTTACATCGCAAATTGAGAGCAAAGACTTCGAAAACGGGATGAATATGCACAGTCTACTGTACAGTGACCTCGCGGCGCCACTTCCGCTTCATATCAGCCTATCCAGACCCGTTGTCCTTCGAACTGAGCAGCGACATTCGTTCGTCGAGGCTCTTGAAAGGGGGATACGAAACTCACATGTGCAATCGTAAGATCTACCTACTGCCCGGGTATTACATTGCTGACCATGTCAAGCTTCGACATTACACCAGACGCGCTGGACTGGGTATCAAACTACGAAAAGACGCGTTGGTTCCTTGTTCTACGTGTCAAGAAGCCCAGAAATGATGAATTGAATCGGCTCCTCGCGATTTCAAATCGTTCGCTCGCCCTTTTCGACCAGCCCCCGCTGTATAGGAGCTCGACTGGCGCGACGGCGAAAGGATCAGACGGAGACTGTTCCCACTGTTTCCACATCTCCCTGGCCTGGACTTTATCAGAGCCTTCCCAAGCGGCCAAGGAGAGGATTGCACAAATAGATCTCCGCAAGCTGAGAGAGTTTTCTATCCTTTTCAGCAGCGTGAAGGCGAAGATAGGCAACAATGTCTCGAATATACCGCTCTCGGTGGGGATACCGGATGAAAAGACCATTGGCGGGTTATGACATGTGGGATATCTAAATTACATCCAGCTTGAGTGCATTATACTGTCTTTTGGTTTCATACTGCCGTGACTTGACGATACATACGTACTGCTGCAATGTAAGTAATTGTAACGTAAAATTACCGCCGCCTCTACGCGTCATTTTTCTTCCGCCAATACCTCTACCTCTGCCTACTCCGTACTCCTGCATCCCACACCATCATGTCCACCCTACAGATCCCATCCATAACAATAGTGAGCTCCCTTATCTATATCCATGTGATAACTGGCTGACAGTTTTCGTTTCAGGACGACCTACAAGCCTTCCAAGCGAAACACTTCCCCGGCCAACTACAACACACGTCCGCGTTACAGGACACGTTCGACGAAACCGCATTCGCCGAGGGGGAGGACGATCTGGGCTACTACCCGGACGGAGTGAAACGCACCCTAACAGACGAGGAGATCCAAATACTCAGGCACAGCGAGATCCACTCCATTCTGCGCCAGAGAGAGCTACAAGAGGAGAGCGAAGATGCGGATGAATCCGTCGCCGATGAAAATTTGGATGATGCGGACCAGAAGCGAAATGACACGACGACTCCTCATGATCAGAGGACAGAGATCTCGATCTCGAGTAGCCCCAAGGGCTCCGACCACAATGGGAAGATAACGTCGCATGCCAATGTTGGTTCTGAGTCTGGTGCTCTTGACTACGGCGAGGATCGCTCAAATCAGAACCATGGACAGGCGAAGAGCTCGGCTGCTTCAAATCCCGCTTTCCCCGGGCGCAGGATAATCTCGTATGCGGAGGATTAGCCCACGTCGCGAAAGAGACAGTATCGTCGGAAGCAATTGATTGCCACGTGGTTTGACTGTGGCCATTCAGCCCGTGTCCCGCGACAAGGTTCTGGGGTATGCATCCAAATGGTGAGTTACTCTCTGTTGGTCGCTTTCAATGATGATGAGATCCATGTATCATCCTTAGTCGTAGTGCCATACCATTCCTTGAATGTGTAAGGCAGTGACGAGTTAATCTTCTCTCTGAATGATTTTCCTCTCGTCTTTTATTTTGCATATTTTCGGCGCAGATACTGATTGATTCGTGGCTAGGTATGAAGCGCCGGCAGGCAATCTCCCGTTGAATATCATGCGTCCTTGATGATGCGGCGTGTCGTCCCAACTTGAGCCGGGGAAATATGACTGTAAGGGATGCTGCTGCATCAGGTTATTATCTGATGGTACGCGGTACTCTGCTGGAGGGTACTGTTTCCCCGGTCTCATGTCCTTGAGGCAGACAGCTTACTGCTCGATCCCACCCGGATCCAGGACAAACAGGCTCCCGTCGGGCCCATCAAAGGATGATAGTGCTATCTGAGCTCGGCGACTACGCTGGTTCCAACGCCCAGACCTGTATGGAACCAGTCGTATGTTGTGTTACCGCGATGCGTTCCAAGGTCAGCCCACCAGATATAGTGTAGTAAGTTTGGAGTCAGATACAGGCATATAAAGACATCTATGCGTTGTATAGAGCTGATTCCACCATGTTGTGAACAAAGTGGAGCATACCAGTATGCCTTCTATGTCTCCTCTCAATCGCTTCGCCAGACAAAGAACATGTCCGAAACCGCAACAAGAGAAACCCACAGCGCCTCACTGGATCGAACGATATATGACCTCGGTCTGTTCGACCTCTTTCTGGGATAAACATATGCAATCTATGGTTGTTGATAGTTGACCTATATCTAAAAGGCACCATTATATCACCCATACCGACATACCCAACTCTCGTCCACACAGACAGAAGGACATCCCACACCCACCGCTACGCAGACCCCTTCCTCGGAACCAAAGCCCAGAACACCGCAATCGCAACCAACAGCCCGACCATAATCGGCTGCAGGACCTGAACGCCGGCCCTTGATGCCACGGCGCCGGTGAGGAACGGGAATGCGGCCGAGCCGGCCTGGCCCAGACTGGCGGAGAAGCCTGTGTTCGATAGTAAGACTCGGGTGTCTGGCTAGTAGTAATGCGGAGTGTGGGCATGCATGCATGTATACATACCCAATGCGCCGATGTATATATCTCTAGGAACGACTTCTATGAGCACGCAAAGACCGACTGGGTACAGGGGGCCGATGAAGAAGCCTGCGGTTATATTAGTGGTTAGTTTCATTCGAATCTGATCTGCTTCCGTGTAATGATATCGAGTGGGGGGTTGTGAGTTACGACAGGGAGTACATACCCAAGACGCAGACAGCTACCGCATTCACGATGATGTTGGGAACAAACCAGAACAGGAGCTGCATTGTCATTGCGAGCGCGATGTACACAAAGACCATCCGCCGCTCGCCGAGCTTGTGGGTGATGTCCGCGAGAAGCACCCTGCCCAGCGTGAAGCCCGTCCAGAAGCCAGAGGCGACGTAGCCTACTTTACTGGGCTGGCCGTGTCTTATCGAGACGAGGAACTGGACAAGCCAGCCTTGGTTTGGTCAGTGGTGTGTCATGAAGAGTTCGAGACATGGGATGAATACCGCCAGCGGTCACCTCGCGCCGACATAGAGGAAGAAGAAGGTGTTGAGAATCCAAACGGTTCGGCTGGTAAGTGTGGATTTCAGCTCAGTGCTGGCTGAGTGTTTGGCGCCAAGGACGTTGGGGCGGAAGAGGCCCCGACGGAACGTCCAGGCGAGCAGAGAGGTGTTGAACAGGCCCAGACAGAAGGTCATGAGATAGTAGAAATGCCAGTACGGCGTGCGAGCAGCGATGGTATTAGCGATTAAGGGACAGATCACAGTACCTACCCCGTAGACGGCATGGAGGATTCCCAGCCATCGATGGGAGTTCTTGACCGTGATGGTGAAGGTGTTGGCTTGGGCATCCTGGAAGGCGACTCCCATGCCGGTGAAAAAGTAAGCTGCCAGGAAGAGCGGAAACGGGGGCTTCCAGAACATGAGCCCGTATCCCAGCGACTGGACGGCCGCTCCGACGACTAGCGTTCCTCCGGTGCCCAGCCTCGAGCATACATGGATATTGGCGAATGAAGCGGAAAGCCATCCGACGAAATTGATGAGGTATGCAAAGGAGATCTGGAGGAGGCCAACGCCGTATGCTGGCTGTATGTATGGGATCAAGACCCCGGTGGCAGCGTCTGCATGGAGAGATCAGCTTGAGACAGCACTGAAAGGCTGAAAGCGTGTACCATTCAACCCAGCCATTAAAAAGGTGAAGTTTGTGCTGATAACTCTTCCCACAACCTGGCGAGCATTCTTCTCAGCAAAGAAGGACAGGTCATCCGTGTCCAAGGACTCCAAGTCTTGCGGTTTATTCTCGGTTGCTGCGTCTCCAGCCATTGTAGTGTTCGTCAGGTCGAGTTTCTAGGACTAAATATTCAACCCAGTAGATAATCGAGAATACATCCAGCGAGGATTCCGGGACTGTATGACCCTTATTATCACGACGATGCAGGTTTTTTTTTTTTTCCAACTGGCGCGCACACCGCTGGAAGGAAGTTTTCAGTCATCGATGGGCATTATTCGACCCATCACCTGCGTGACGCAGAAGCAATTATGCAATTATCGTGGTTGCAGCGGGAAGCGCATTGTTCAAGAGCAAAGTGTAAGAGTAAAAGCCCCCTGATGCTGGCTGCTTCTGACAATTATCCGGCCGTAGGGAACATGGGAGAGCATGTAACATGGCTCTCAGTAGAAAAAGGTTCATCTTGGATTGTGGAGGGCGATCCTTGGGCCTCTTGTTTGCTGTCTTACTGGCTGGTCACTTGATGAATAGCACGGACAAGAACGGCCTTATCGCAAGCCACATCCCCAAACAACTGCCATTTTCCTGCACGGCCGTCACGCGCCACTGAGATGCAAATGGCTAGTAGCGCTGAAGGACCAGGGCAAACAAGCTAGCTGACGAGGCGACTGACTATGCAGATAACATGTTGTTGCTATGGTGTAGAGTAAAGAGATGAGATTGGACGAAAGCCAAGAAAGTCCTACCAGTCACCTGACTGATACCTCCTCTATACTCTACTCAGCACTCTTAAGACATCCAACAATGTTATGCAGAATAATAATGCCAACACAGCCACCGCAATGAAACACAAACAAATACCTCCACACGAAAATACGACGCGGAGAATCTGGAGTCCCGCTTTGGTCAGGTACGTACGTAACACGAACTTCCCCGATTCTAAGCGACCCCATACTGCGGTGGGCATAGCATAAATGGCGCATAGACTCGGCCCAGCTTACATTTCTGGAGAGACGATCAGTGCTAGGCCTGGGGCCCCAGGCCAGCGGACAAGACCTGGGCAGACCTGTTCCAGCCCGCCTGGCATTCTCGATTGGTTGGATACAATCCACTCGCAGCTGGAGAGCAATGTGATACGTACGCAATGGTTTCTGGATTAGCGCAGGACGATCCAGGTCGTACGTACTTCGTAGTTTGGAGGGATCAGAGTCCGGGGTCAGAAGCTGGGGGGGAATTGAGGGTGAGAGTCGGGATGTACGTAGATGCTGCGGTTTGGGGCAGATGGAGACGGTTTCATAGACGGCGATGGCGATCTCCGAGGACGGTGGGGTAGACGGCTGGTTGACAGTCCCAACAAAAGATAAGACGGTTTTAGTGATGCAGAATAATACGCAATATACTACTGCCTTTTACTGTACTGATGCGTATTTCCATTTACCTTACTCTCATTTATTTATTTATTTATTTACCAATGTATACTGCAGTCCTTGGGTATGGGAATGCACAGCGATTGGTGGAGCACCGGGTATTGATTGGGCAGGCCCAGTGTGATTGGTTCGGGTGGGCCCACTCCCGAATGCAACGTCCATATCTCTCCGCCGTGATTGGCCCGTCTGGATGAAACACGCGTGGCTGGCCAATGAGCGGCGGCACACGATAAATTGCCCATCCAGTCACCGACGACGCCGTTCGCTTGGCAGCCAGCCAGAGCGAGAACTTGATACCCGGCAGAGTTGTCTCTGACGGCGCCGGACGAGCCCGGAAGCCTCAGGCTACAGCCACCGTGCTATACATAGCTTAATTGCCTAGCGCATGCCTTGTTGACGATCGTCTGTCGCCCGGCCCGAGATGTCTACTACGTGCTGTATACACCCGTGTGCAGATTACAGGTCTCACCCGATGCATCCAGGCAGTCGTCTGGACACCGGCGGATTTGCGCGTCTAACATGCCTTATTGGGAACAACCCCGGGCTTCTGGAATGGGTCTATTGTGGTGCCCGGTCTGTTGAAGGAAATTTCTGTTACTGTCGCCCCCGTGATTCGCCGCTCGTGTCTCCGGTTCCGACTCCATCGGCCCACCGAATGACCATGCGATCTCCGTCGGTGGCGGCACAAGATACGAAGCCTGCTGCCCGGATGGATTGCATCTCCTGTACACGCCCGGCTGTTTTGGCTTTCTATCCTCGGATTCTGCTGAAGCGTCTTCGCCCCTCACCTTTTTTATATCCCTCCCCGTCCCCAGCTTTTGGGTCCTCTCCAGTCCCTTATCTTCTTATCGGCTTATCTGGATCTGGACCTTTTCTCATTTCCACAACCTGAGTCTGTGAAGAGCGTCCTGGCATGACTCCCCGGATTGTCGACGCTCCGCCAAATACAATGAATGTCGAAGAGGGCCACGAGGACAAGGGAAGGCCTGCGGACCAGGCTTCCCTGGATGTCGAGAAGAAAAATAGACCCGCCGCCGCCGATGGATGCGTTTGGTGATGAAGAGTTTGCAGAGGTCAAGTACAAGACCATGAATTGGTGGTAAGTGGTGACTGGCGCCCTCGTTCTGCCGATAGATCCTGACAGAGCTTTCCCAGGCAATGCGGTATACGTATGTGACTCGAGACGCAGCCCGACTGGATCCGTTGCTAACTTGTCGTCCAAAGTCATGGTTGCTGAGACTGTATCCCTGGGTATCCTGTCGCTGCCCGGAGCCGTCGCAGGCATCGGTATGGCTCCGTAAGTCGAACCCGAGCACCACGCCTCTCCAGTCGCGCATGAACTGACGGCGAACCCGAACAGCGCGGTTGTCATCTTGATTGGGCTGGGTCTCATGGCGACCTACACCGGATATGTAATTGGGCAGTTCAAGTGGAAGTATCCGCAGGTCTGCAACATGGCCGATGCGGGCGAAGTCATGGCAGGACCGATTGGGCGCGAAGTGCTCGGAGTTGCGCAGATGCTGTTCCTCGTTTTCATCATGGCCTCGCATATCCTGACCTTCAGCGTCGCGCTCAACACCATCACGGAGCACGGCACTTGCACGATTGTCTTCGGCGTCGTTGGACTGGTGGTCTCGTTTATATGCTCGCTGCCCCGGACATTGGAGAAGATGTCCTGGCTGTCGCTAGTCTGTAAGGATGCCCTGCGCTGGTTTTGCTGCCAAGCGATCCAACTGACGTCCAACCCCAGCGTTTATTAGTATCCTCGCAGCTGTCCTGGTTGCCATGATTGCGCTGGGCATTCAGAGTCCCGGCGATGTTGTCAAAACCACTGTGGATACGTCTTTCTATCATGCTTTACTTCGGTGACCAACATCGTCTTTGCCTTTGGTGAGTGGCGTCCCTGGCTGCTGGCTGGCCTGGTAAAAGACACTACTAACGCAAACATCTATAGCCGGACACGCTGCCTTCTTCGGCCTAATGGCGGAACTCAGAGACCCTTATGACTTCCCAAAATCCCTGTTCCTGCTGCAAGGCATTGATGTGTCTCTCTACCTTGTGACTGCCGTTGTCATATACTACTACGCCGGGCCGCGTGGAATCTCCCGCCCTAGGCTCCGCAGGCCCGCTCTTGTCCAAGATCTCCTACGGCATTGCCCTCCCAACAGTGAGCTCCCCTGCCCCATATACAACCAACTCCCCAGCCTCGCAACTAACAGCGCCCCAGATCGTCATCGCCGGCGTGATCAACGGCCACGTCGCGTTCAAACTCGTCTACGTGCGCATCTTCGCCGGCACCGACCGCATGCACAAGCGCGACTGGGTCAGCGTCGGCTCGTGGATTGCCATCGGCCTGGTCCTCTGGATCATCGCATGGATCATCGCGGAGGCGATTCCGGTCTTCGATAACCTTCTTTCGCTGATCGTCGCCCTCTTCGCTAGCTGGTTCACCTACGGCCTCAGCGGCATCTTCTGGCTGTACATGAACTGGGGCTTGTACTTCTCGTCGTGGCGGAAGACCGTCCTTATGGTCCTCAACGTTCTCATTTTCGGTGTCGGCGCGGCTCTGGTGAGTTTTCTCGGATTGACAGTTCGATTTTCGTCCTGTACTAACAAGCACTTCTAGTGTGGCCTCGGTCTCTACGTCTCCGGGAAAGCCATCCACGATAACACCGGCAGCGAAAGTTTCTCGTGCGCCGCGTAATATCAAGCGCTCGCTTCTGTCTGCGCTTTTCTTTTCTTTTTTTTTTTTTTACCACGTTTGGCATTTAATCTGCGGTTATATACGGTGTCTCGGGGTTTCTTCCAGCCTTTGATTTTGGGATTTTCATTGTTTGACTGGCTGGTTTGGTCTGGTTGTTGGCATCACGATCTGGTTTATGACGTCTTGCTTCTGCATTTACGGTGATGAGACGAGCGATAGATATAGATTTCGATCCAGCATTTGCTACTGAGCTGCTGCTGTATATAGTCTTGGATAATAGCCATACAACTGATATGAGGTCCAAGTAGAACCAGACTTATGCTTGTAACTACGTAGTAGGCGCCTGGTGTATCAATGCGGGATAAGTATGTCTAGCTAGCCGCTGCCCGGGCGTGACCAGGTCCGGTGCTAGAAACCCAGCCTTGACGTGGCTTGTCCATTCGTTACTCAAGCCCAGAGTAATAACTAATCATAAATTAATGGTATCAATGCAGGTTATCAGCCGATGCAAATGCAACAACGCCATAAACACAAAAGACATGCAAATCCAGGCCAGAACGCGCCAGAGACAACAGGACAAAAATCACATAGTCCTCCTCTCCCGCCGCAACCTCCTCAGCTTCCGCCGACTCGCGTGGATGGTCTCCTCGTTCAGGATGTCCGGCGGCAGGCGAAACTCACGCTCCTCCATGACCGGGACCGGATAGCCGAATGCGAATGACGTCGCGCCCTGGGCTGCATCGCGCGGGAATTGATCAGCGGGCGAGACAAACGGGTCGTTCGGGCGCTCGGCACGGCGAGATCGTGCCGATTTGCGGTTTGACCCAGAAGACGGCTTGGGATACTTCCCGGAGGCGGATCGGGCTTCCTGATGGAGCTGGTACGCAGCCCAGGCGTCCACGTCGTCCGGGTCCGGAGGATCGCCGCCGTGGCTCTGCGAGTGGGAGACGGGTGCGCCGTTGGAGAGATGGTCGGCGTCGCTGAGTTTCTTGTGCTTAGCGCGCCGCTTCGATCCTGCGGTGGCGTGCGAGATGGCGGCGGACGGGGTGGTCTCGGCGCGCAGATAGGGCTGCTTCTCCTTGGCATCGAACTTGCGCCGTTTCTCCTCGTCTCGCCAGATGTTGAACTTCTCGATCAGCAGCGATAGCTCCTTGATGAAGAATCCGCGCTTCGGCTCGTAGAGCTTCTTTTCCGCGTCGCTTACGCCGGTGATGCCCAGCACGCGCGTCCAGTCGTGGCCCTTCAGCTCGCCCAGCAGACGATCCACCTGTAGCTTCTCGTGCTGGGCGCGCTCTCGCTCGATGTTCCGGAGCTGCTTCTCCTGCCGTTCGACTCTGCGGTGGGGTCGGAAGTAAGTTCCTTCGTTGAGAGGGTCCTCGCCGGGCCTGGACGGCGACTTGGGCAGCTCGACCACCTCGCAGCCATGAATGTTCACGAGGGGGTTTCCGAACAGCGACTCGGAGTTTGTCGTCGCGGGATCGGAAGGCGGGGAGGGCAGGTCGTCGATCAAATTGACGGTAGTGTCGCCGGCCAGAGACTCTGCAAGCTTGGCGTTAATTACACTGTCGCATCTATCCAAACTGGCCGCACTCACCAGGCTTTGGAGGAGCCAGGCTCAGCAGCTCATCGTAGTTGTGGAAATAGCTCGCCAGCTCGCACTTGGGCCTCGAACCGACATCCTGCGAGCGGAGGGAGCGCCGACCGGCTACCGGCGGCGGGTCAATGGACGCCGTTGGCGCGGGCTGTGAGTTGGATTTCCGAGTCGTCCTGGCCGTGTTCGGGGGGTTGTCCACGGCAACAGGCGGAGAGGCGGAACCCGTGGTTGTTGCGGAGGGCTTGGTCGCGGTCACAGGAGTAATGGTGTCGAGGGGATCGGGGGATTCGCGATCGCCGTGCAGATACAAGGCGGCGGCGTTGGCGGAGGGGGTCTCATAGTTGGGTTCCAGGACTCGGGGATGACGTGGGGAGGCGGGAGACGAAGCCGGGGGAGGCGGGCGGAGGAGGGACGAGGTCGGGGGAATGGGCGAGCTGGGAGGGAGACGATCGCAGTCGAGGGTGGTGACGGTGTCGAGGAGATCGGGCGAGCTCTTGCGACGGGAGTAAGGCGGCGGGTTGCTGCGAAGGCGCGGTCTTTTGGTGGGAGGGAGGAGAGTGGTGGTGGTGGTGGTCGGGTCGTCTTGTCGCACAGAGGACCGCGAGTGGATAGCCATGGCCTATGTCGGGAGAAGGGGGTTCATGGTGGACAGGGGAACTGGCGGGATGTTGTGCTGGTGCAGTCGTGTCGGCCGCTCTGGTCTTCGTCTCTCCCTGACTCTCTCTGCGATCGGAACTGGCGATGTGTTGTATTTTTGCCTTACGGTACGGTAATGCTTGGCGTTCTCGATACAATTCACTTCAATACAGCTCTGTACTATTTATTGTATTCTATCTACTCTGCTCTGCTTATTCGACTTATATTCTACTTACTCTACACCATATACTGATGTGACGGTTAGTAGGCGGCCGAAAATGGCTACTTTAGCGGCTGTCTCGGGCGTCTCTCTAACCACTGCGTATTCACACGGCCACAGGCTTTCCCTCCATGCTAAGCCCGGGTTTCATGTCCCTTATCCTTTGATGCTAGACCTTTAGCATCACCTAGCGAGGCACTCTCTCGCTACGGCCGCTACGGAAGAGAGCAAAAAATAACCCCCCTCCCTCGACTATTATATTCTCCCTAGTTCTAAGTCCTATCGTATCGGCTGTGTAGACAGTCATCTTGGTCAGAATCTCACGCCGCTACTTCGCCATCCTTTTTCTGCCATGGCTGACATCGGTGGTCTCATCTTGCAGTCGGCTGAGGTAGGTAAGCCGGTTTGTGGCCTCGGTCGGTCGGAACAATCCAGATCCCGACAGACCCCATCCATTAGTCATAAATTAGTCAGAAGGCCGCAGCATTTCCCAATCAAGCATCATCATCTAGGCTTCGAACCACCCGTTTTTCCATCGTTTCGTCGGACGGACTGTGATACCGTCTCGCGATAGACTGGGCTGGGCCACCAATAGTATCTATCCCGCGTCTCCTTCATTCATCATACGTTTCCTGTCCCTACCAGTCTGTCTGTTTATGGAGACTTCCCTCATATTCACCTACTGTTGCCTGGATATTCTCTCCGGCAATCCATTACGCTTCTCTTCCCCTTCACTCGCATAGCACGGTTGCTGGTGCAGGTCGCCTAACCTACCTAAGTACCAACATGACTGATTCCAACGGTACCACCGCACCGAGGCAGTCTACAGGACTTACTGTGGATAAGATGCTGGCGATTTATCCGCGAGAGCACGTCGAGGATGCCATCTACGATCGAAATTACGAAGCGTAAGACGGACCTGTTCCCCATACGCTGCGTGGTATGACTGGCTGAATATCCAGCAGTGGGAGGAATCGAACCCTGCAACGATTCAAGGACCTAATTGCGCAGGGTGTCAACGTCGAGAGCTGCACCAAGGGCATACAGGAAGTGATGCAGACCACCCCGCCTTCACCCCCGTAAGAAGCTCTATTCAGTTTCATCTCGTTTACGTCCCACTGCTAACAAGCTAGCACAGAGTTGACCCCGATGAACCGAACGACCTGGATCCAGACGTCCTCTGGAGAATCAAGATGCTGAAATACGCTTATCGCGAGGACTGCGATCATGACCCGGGCCAATTAGTCAACCTGAATGCCGTTCTGGATGCCTACCACCGAAGGGATCTGAAGGTCGTTGACAACGAAGCCACTGTGTGGTTTGCGGGGAAATTGACCATGGGCCCGTTGCCGGATGCCGAGCTCAAGATCGCCGACTATGTTGACAAGATCCCTGCATGGCGCGAGAAGTACGGCGCTGGTCGAGTCTGGATCGAACGAGTACGCCGATGTGTTTTTGCTTCCCTAGCCGTTGCGAAGTATCTGACAGTTCTACAGCCAGCTAAACGCCACATCCAAAAACTCAATTCGACGGTGATTCCCCCGTCAGATGGACGTCTACAAGATGTACCGTGATGATTGCAATGCCCTTGCTCTTACATCGGCTTATCCGTACTGGGAGCCGGATATTATATGCGATACTTCAAATGGCCGAGTCAGGAGGTCGTCTTTCCTTCTTGCTGCGCAACTACTATCTGCTAACGGAGAGCCGTTCGGGCCCGTTATTTTAGCCGAAGCAGTCCTCATTCCGCAAATAGGAGGAAATGCCACACGTACTTCAGGCATGTTCTTCAGAGAGCACTTGTTTACTGGAACCAGTCCGTATGGCAACGGAAATCTATATCTGTCAGATCGGAAGACTGGCGTGACAAGACTCCTCCCGTCCTCGTGAACCGGCCGGCGGCCCACTTGTCCAATTTCCCGGGCAACCCAAGACTGAAGACAGTGTTGGCTTGTGGGAATTGAAGTTTAGCCTACTAGGATGGAGCTGTTTTCTTTTCCCTCCAGGAGATATTGAACTTGGCGGCTATAAACAAAGGCGGTGTCTACGATCCTTTCTGGCTAACGTCAGTATTGGGTCGGGATGGAGCCGGGTAGGAATCCAGAACAGACAGTGTATGTACCCCGACGGAGGTCGATTGGAAGGATCGATCCACCGGCGTGTGCGTGCGTGTATGTTGTCCTATTAGAGCGAAAAGGCACGTTCTCCGACTCGCCCAAGGCTAGCTAGATAGAGTGTATAGCGTACTACGCACTTGTCTAGGACATGTCTCTAATAAACCTCGCTGGCTTGACAAGTAACGAGTTTAAAAGAACACTAGTGTTTCCGGCGCCCCGCTAACCGTCACAACAGATACTATATTATTATATTGTCTGCATAGTCAATTCATATAAATAAAGTAATATCCAATGCTGACCATCCCCCACGCTCAATCCCCATACTACAGGGTACATGACTTCACACCGTGGGGATACATCCCACTCTAGCGCAGCCACTGGCCGAGTACGAGACTGCGATGATGGCGAGCAGATGCCCAGTATTTATGTGCTGTCCTCCATACAACTCTTGAGTCGGACAATTCTCCGTTCCGTGCGATGCGAGACACTGGAAAGGCGTGGGATGCCAACAAGGGCGTGGCGTGCGTGGGGTCTATGCCCTGTTGCCCTGTATGCCACGCCGTTCTACTCTCTGGGGCTTGCCGTTGATTAATATGGCTCTTCTCCCTTCCTCTCGTGTTTCTTTCCTGTCCCTCCCTCCAATCAGCTGGTTTGTCCCTCTCTCCTCCCCCCTTCTCCCCCAGTCAGCTCAATTTTGGTTCTGACAAGCCGCCGGGAATCAGATCTTTCTGCCTAGCTTGATTCACCATGGCCATTGCAAACGGATCCCCGAGGCGAAACCCCCTCTTCCCCGGCGTGTACGTTCCCACTGTGGCGTTCTTCAAGGGCCCCGACGAGGATGTCGACGTCGAGACCATCGAGAAGCACGCCGCCTATCTCGTCCAGTCCGGCGTCACGGGTCTGGTAGTCCAAGGAAGCAATGGGGAGGCCGTACACCTGGACCGCGAGGAGAGGAAGTTGGTCACAGCGGCGACCCGGCGGGCGCTGGACGCGGGCGGGTTCTCATCCACGCCGCTGATCGTAGGCTGTGCCGCGGCGTCCACCCGCGAAACGGTCCAACTCTGCCGGGACGCGGCCAGCGCAGGCGGCGACCATGTGCTCGTCCTCCCTCCATGCTACTACAAGTCGCTGGTGGATGGCGAGGCGCTCCGCAACTACTTCCGCGGGGTCGCCGACGCGTCTCCGATCCCGCTGCTCATCTACAACTTCCCGGGGGCGTCGGCGGGCGTCGATCTGAGCTCGGACGATATCCTGGCGCTGGCCAAGCACCCCAACATCGTCGGCGTCAAGCTCACCTGCGGCAACACGGGGAAGCTGGCGCGCATCGCGGCGAAGGCCAAGCCCGAGTTCTTCACGTTTGGCGGGTCGGCCGATTTCACGCTGCAGACCCTCGTCGCGGGAGGCGCGGGGATCATTGGGGGGATCGGGAACCTCATCCCTCGGTCGTGTGTGCAAGTGATGAAGTTGTATCGCGCTGGCAAGGTCGAGGACGCACAGAGGCTGCAGGCGGTGGTGGCTCGGGCCGACTGGGTTGCCATCAAGGGCGGGTTTGTCGCGGTCAAGAGCGCACTGGATGTGTACAGAGGATATGGAGGGCTGCCGCGGAAGCCGTGTCCAGCGCCATCGGGGCCGGCGACAAAGGCCTTGACAGAGGAACTTGCGGAGGGGATGCAGACGGAGAAGGCATTGGAGGGTTGAATGTGTCCTGTACGTACGACCGTGATGACTTGATACAACCTGCATTCATTGGATCCTCTTAGCTTAGTATGCTGGTCGTAGTGGCTGATTGACTCACTGCGCGGTTTTCGCGTTTTTTAGGGTCGACGGCGGATATAAAGCAGCGTCTGTCCGACCGTGGTGGAATGTAAGACCAAAATGAACAGATTCCTGGGCAGAAGAGTGTGTCTCTCGCACACGAGACCGCTGCGGGATTTCTCGACGGCGCCAGTGCTGAATACGAAGCCATCGTGCTCTCGTTCAGCACCGGCGCCCAAGCCCACCACGCACGACGGCTCTCCCCTGGCCCTGTCCTTCTGGTCCTCTCGCCCGACCTGGAGACGAGCCTCCCTCAACACGTTCCGCTGTATAGTCGGGTGCACTTCCGGCGACTTTGCCGCGTTATGGATCCTGCAGAGCCATTGTCCTGACCTGGGGATGGGTGTGATCATGGGCATGTCCAGTAAGCCTCCTGTCATCAATCAATCACAAATGCTAAGAGCCCAGTGACGACCGGCCTCCTGAGCAGCATCGCCCTCGAGACCGTCCTCCTCCGCGTCGGCAGGGACCGACTCCCCTGGGGCCTGTCGCTGCGCACCGCGGTCGGAATGAGCTTCGTGTCGATGCTGGCGATGGAGGCTGTCCAGAACACAGTCGACTACCACCTGACCGGCGGGGTGATAGCGATGTCGGATCCGTGGTTCTGGGCAAAGGCAGCCATGGCGATGGGCGCTGGGTTCCTGGGGCCGTTGCCGTACAATTACCTGCGGTTGAGGAGGTATGGGGCGGGGTGTCATTAGCAAGTTCTTGTCTTCATTCGCGCAACTCCGACTCTCCAGAGTACATCTCCAAATCTGTGTTGTGGCGTGTTGCAGCGTTGAGTTGTGACGTGAGGGAATGGGGATGGGGATGGGGATGGGATCAGCGCGGAGATTACTGGATTCCTGACTGTAAGCGATGTGACTGTAGAATGTCAGTTCAGCCGGCTGCAACTCGCGATGTAACTCCGGCCAGGAATGGAACAGGAGCATTGCGGGGAGTTTTGTTTAATTAGGCCTGTGACTACTTAACGCGCCTGTCTGCTGTTTATGCCCAACCATCCCTTCCTTCTCGTCACTCCTTCGCAACCATGCTTTTTTCTTCTCTTCTGTCCGCTGTGACAGCGGCCACTGCGGTGTCTGCCGTCGCCGTCAACCCGCTGCCTGCGCCGCGCTCCATTAAATGGGGCTCGTCCGGCCCTATCGAAGTCGATCCGCGGCTTCACCTGCGCCTGAACCACGACAACCTGGACAACACGATCCTCTTCCACGGCTGGAACCGTGCATGGCAGTCTATAGTCACTCTGCGCTGGGTCCCGGCTGCCACCGAGTCGCCCATCGCAGACTATCCGCAGTTCCCCACGGGTATCCCGCCCAAGGACTATCCGCCCGTCTACCCCGATAACGAGAAGCGCGGGAAGCCCCAGGCCCTGAGGGAGATCAACTTCGAGATCGAGGACCCCCAGGCCGAGCTCCAGCACGGCGTCGACGAGTCGTACTCTATGAACATCGAGGAGGGCTCCGACACCATCCAGATCAAGGCGAAGACCTCCTGGGGCGGCCTCCACGCCATCACCACCCTCCAGCAGATCATCATCTCCGACGGCAAGGGCAAGCTCATCATCGAGGAGCCCGTCAGCATCGAGGATGCCCCTCTCTACCCCGTGCGCGGCATCATGATCGACAGCGCCCGCAACTACCTGTCCATGCCCAAGATCTTCGAGCAGCTGGACGGCATGGCCCTGTCCAAGCTGAATGTGTTGCATTGGCACATCATCGACTCCCAGTCATGGCCCGTCCACATCAAGGCCTACCCCGAGATGACCGTGGACGCCTACTCGTCCCGCGAAACCTACACCCATGCCGACCTGCGCAAGATCATTGACTACGCGCATGCGCGCGGCATCCGCGTCGTGCCCGAGATCGACATGCCCGGCCACGCCTCGTCCGGCTGGAAACAGATCGACCCGACCATCCTTGCTTGCGAGAACTCCTGGTGGTCCAATGATGTCTGGCCGCTGCACACTGCCGTCGAGCCGAACCCGGGCCAGCTTGACATCATCTACCCCAAGACCTACGACGTCGTCAAGGAGGTGTACGATGAGCTGTCCAAGGTCTTCACCGACAACTGGTTCCACGTCGGCGCCGATGAGCTGCAGACCAACTGCTACAACTTCAGTCACTTCGTCATGGAGTGGTTCGCCGAGGACCCCAGCCGCACCTACGCCGACCTGGCCCAGTACTGGGTCGACCACGCCATGCCCATCTTTAACAGCGTTGAGAACCGCCGTCTGGTCATGTGGGAAGACATTATTCTCTCTCACTCCGCTCCTGCGCACAACGTTTCCAAGGACGTCATCATGCAGTCGTGGAACAAGGGCCTCACGAACATCAACAAGCTGACTGCCGACGGCTACGATGTCATCGTGTCCTCTTCGGAGTTTCTATACCTCGACTGCGGCCAAGGAGGGTGGATTGGAAATGACCCTCGTTATAATGTCATGGAGAAGCCTACAGATGGTCTGAGTTTCAACTACGGTGGAACGGGCGGATCGTGGTGCGGCCCGTATAAGTCATGGCAGCGCATCTACGACTACGACTTCACGCTCAACCTGACCGAGAGCCAGGCCAAGCACGTGCTGGGCGTCATTGCTCCTCTCTGGGCCGAGCAGGTCGACGACGCGACTGTTTCGCAGAAGCTGTGGCCGCGCGCCGCCGCCGTCGGCGAGCTGGTGTGGTCCGGCAACCGCGACGACCAGGGCCACAAGCGCACCACCAAGATGACCCAGCGCATCCTCAACTTCCGCGAGTACCTGCTGGCCAACGGCGTCGGCGCCACCGCCCTCATGCCCAAGTACTGCCTCCAGCACGCGCATGCGTGTGATTTCCACTACGACCAGACGGCGCTCTGGTCCTATGCTTGACGGGCGGATCTTTAGACCATACACTTTTGACATACATGGCGGATGACTCGCTTTTCTATTTCTTGCATACTAGCATGTTCTGTTTTATTCTGATACTTTGGCTAATCAAGCTGCTTATGGATACCCTACATATATCCCTGTGTACACTCCATAGGAGATTGTATGTACTAGAGCCAGGCCTCTGCATTGCACGCCTAGTGAATGCTGGCAGTGACCCCCCGACCCATTCACTACTATCTATGTGCACTAGATAGATTATATCACGCAGGCCTCTGCAGCCCATAAGAATAAAGCAAAGGAACACTCTCCGGCGAGCCCTCGAACTTGCCCCTCAGAAACTCGCGCGCCCCAACCCCCTCCGTCCAGTCCCGCATGTCCACCGGCTCCTGATAGCTCTGCTCCGCATACTCAAATAGAGCCCTGGCATCGCGACACCGGTGCTCGCCGCCGTCGCCGTCGATATGATACATGGTCCGGCCATCGCGCTCAAACGATGCCGGCCGCTCGAGGGTGTCATCGGCTCCGCAGAGAATCGTCTGTACCTTTCAACCACCGCCACCAGGCCAACCCATAACGTGTTACAGATATAAATAAGGGGACCAACCTGAGCCAGATAATCAAAACAATGCGCCCAATGCACTTTAGCCGCGTCGGGACCCTTCCCGCGAAACGACCCCCCGGTCGTGTTCTCCCTCCTCTGCGACGTCTCGGGGAAGAGGATCCCGCGCAGGGCGATCAGACAGTGCAGCTGGTGGAACATGCCGATGCCATAGAGGACAGGCACGGGCGGGTCGTCCGGGGTAGCGGGCTCGCCGGGTGGCTCGGCGGAGAAGATGCCGCCGCCGCCGTGGTCCGGGAGGAGGAGGGATTCCCAGGGGGGTTGATCCGGGGATTCGAGGGATGTTTTTTCGAGGGCGTCGTGTTCGCGGAAGGTCCTGGTGAAGGGGTACTGCGGCTGCGAGGGGGATTGGGTGTAGGAGCGGGTGTGGTGGAGGGCTTCCAGGGCGAGAGGGTGTTGTTGCAGCGGGACGAGGAGGAGTATGGCTATTAGGGCTAGCAGGAAGGTGCTGGTTGTCAGGAGGAGGAGGGTGATTGTGGACGTTGTTGTGGGGTTGGGCATGGTGTGCGCATTTTCTGCCGGGCCTGGCTCCAAGTCCGGGGGATGTCGCTGGTATATGTGCCATGGGGTTCTGCGGTCTGGTCGGACTGATCCGCGAGCTGTTCGCCTTGTGGAGAGGTCAATAACGCGGGATAGTGCGTTAGTAGCTCGTAGCTGGGGTTTGCTTGCGGTTCTCGCTCAGTTGACTGGATGATCTGGCTCTAGAGCGGAGTTATCTGTAGAATGATCGAGAGCTGGCTGCGGTTAAGCTGCCTGAAGTCCATCTATTCTTTCCGAAACGGGATATCAAAAGAACAGCAAACTAGAGTGCTTAGCTGGCACAATATCTAAAGCATAAACTCTACCATGAAGTCATGCCAGCATACGCATTATTTAACTGGAGCAAATGAATAGGGCTGACTTTTTATCCGCTATTCTATTCATATCCTCTAGTAGGCTACCAGGAGCCCTATCACGTCCACCTGATGCTAAAGTCGTGGGATGCCAGATGATTGGCCATGTCTGATGCACTTATGCTTGCTAATTCCCATACGATGCAAAAAAAGAACCCTCCTCCACCATGTGCCTGTCTGGTCTACTCGGCGGATCCGTTCGATTGGTATTATACGTGTCCAAGTACAATACCGTACAGTCCCACTGCAGATCACGACACCGCCACGCGTCTGGGCCTGTGGCGTCGGCTTCTGTCTTCGGAGTGCCCGATGGATGGATGGATCAGCGACCTGCTCGATTGAGAGGACGGTCCGCTCGGTTTCTGAACATCTTCATATGATGGTGGACTTTGTCGATCGATCTTGTCGGTTTGTCTCCGTGGATAGGCAGTTTTGTTGGGTTGGTTATTGAGTTACAACAGTGTATGGGAGAGGATGGGTTTATATTGTACTCCGGGTGTAAGGCTGTTATAGATAGCGGGGTATACGGCGATAATACCTAATTTGTCCTCGAAACGGGATTAAATAGATATTGTGTATGCGTTCATCACTGGGTTCGGTGCTGTGCTTTCATGGTGTGCTTCAGCGCAAGCAGATAGTCCCATTCGTAGTTTATGAGGATAAAACAGTTATTATCGGGAGGCTTACGGCAGTTAGCAGTTAGCAGCAAGTCCTATCAGTAGCTCAGTAGTTGGCGTACGCTCCAAACCTATGGATAATTTCTCAACATCGACCGCCATGTATTCAATCCAACCAACACCAAAAGCCATCCACAGACGTCGCACGAAAAATCCAACAACCCTCGATCATCCATCAAAATCCGTTCCACAAGCAAGACATCCCATACCGACAAGAAGTCGAAGTATGCAGACGGCACTGGCCCCAGAATCCCATCTCTCTCTCTCTCTCTCTCTCAAGTTCAACGGATCCTGTGTCTCCCCGCGTTTCAGCATGCTCATGAGACAGGCGAGACCAGGACAGGGTTAGTCCGGCCTCGTGGTGGCCCTGCCCTGCCATGTACCACGAGGGACACAGCATGGCATGGCATGGCATTGCTCCGATATGGGTCCTGCGCCGACGTAGCATACAGAATGGAAACCGGCCTGTAAAACCCTGCACCCATGATTCAAGAGGCTCAAAGCGGGCCTGTCATTATGCAGGCGGCGGTCCATATGACCGGCCATGTGCTACGTTGACTGGTGTCCGGTGTCGGGCGGGATTTTAAGAACGGGGTCTTGGAGATATGGTTTGTTCGAGTCTGCTGGCGAGCAGAACAGAACTTCGCTTCGAGGTTGCCATGCTCTACTGGCAATTGACCCACTGCGTCTCCTAACTGACGCAGACGCTTCCCCGGGCCGCGCTCCTGTCATTGAGTGGTGGATCGTTTTAGTGTACCTCACAACCGGAGAGGCCGACAATTGGACTAAAGTGCGCCAAATGGCCACGGAGTACTCCGTATGAAACAACTAACCAGTCTGTAGATTAATTGCCGAGGGCACGGTACATCCGGCTCTCCAAACGCAAGAGTTGCCAAAGAGACCGCGAATGCAACCCTATAGCAACAGCGCAATGACACCAACTGATAAACGGCCCCAAAACCAATTAGATCATCTCGCCAAGATGGGTTGAAAGACATGCAGAACCAACCTCGACTCTTTATTTATCATGCCCTCCCCCAGACCCAGACGAGACAGGAGTCATGCACCGCGAGGACCGCCGACGTTTCAGCTACGTTGCACGAATCCTCCATTCTAGAAGAACGCCCGATCAGCCTGTACCATGCGGACGCACGATCGACGCTGAAACCACGCTACTCGCCTACCCGAGGAACGATCCGTTTTAGCCGGGGGGGCAGGACCGGGATCCGAACCCAGTCACTGGGTTACATCCACGATTTCCAATCCCTGTGGGCAAGCCACATGGCACCAAGGGGATCCGAAACAAGCGGTATGCACGCCTGATTCTCAAGGCAGTTGAGCTAGCTGGAGGCGGACAGACAGGCAGGGAATGGATACGAAAAGTAGGCGTGGCATGCATAAACCCAGGAGGCAGTGCCACGACGGCACCCTATATTTGGATTCCCGTGCGTGCAGCGCGCTCAGGGCATTGGTTTCCGTACCCCGCATGTTAAGCGATGGAGCTAGACTCGACTCGACGGCAGCTCGCAGGGATCCCCGTCCCGCCGGGCCACTCGCGTAGGGCGGTATATATTTAGCGTCTGGCGATGGATTTAGCGTCGAGCCGAGCTTCCCCATGAGCTTTGTTGGTTCTGAATATAGAAGCTGGATTTGCACGCCACATATGGTTGCAGGGTGTTGGACGGCTGCTTGCTTGCTTGTTTCATGTTGGTTCCATCCCGCCGGTTTGGGTGATCCTTTGTGTTGGTAGCACAATCCCTCGACTGCCTGTGTATCTGTCTGTCTCGGTCTTGTCAGGAAATGCGTGTCTGTAGGAGATGCATGTCGTGGTCGTTCCGTAAGTAACGGTGTTGTTAATGGTGAGGTTTTCCGGATTTGGGTGGATGGTGCGAGTATGTTGTGTTGCTCGACGTGTTCCTCGACCGTATCACAATGGTTTTCGAGCTGAACCACTCTGTTGGGTCTTGTATTTGTTTTATTTACTGATAATTATGATTATTCTGCAAAGAAAGATATTTAAAAAAAAAAAATTCGCCTTGGGTGTAAATAAAAATTGACAAGGATGGGATTCGAACCCACGAATCATACGAAACTAGTGAATAGACCAAGCCTAAACTAAAGGAATGTCAGAACGGGAAGAGATTTGTAGTGGCAGGGGTACGGACACTAGCGCCTTAACCACTCGGCCACCTTGCCTTCATCGTCGACAATTGACGCAGCTGTCCACCAAGTTCGTTAAAAGTAATAATACAATACTGTAATATACTCCGTAGACGGTCAGCTGGAAAAAGAACAAGAACATGCTCTATCAACTAAGATACAGTGTAAAGATAGTGAAACATGCAGCGTACAGTACACGCAGACGGATGGCCTATTTCGCCGAGGCCAAGGCTTCTCCTGAACACGGACTTGTCTCCGTGGAATTGGAGTACGGACGTTGTATGGAGCATGCCACGTGAATTGATAGGCGATTTACTCCGGACACCTTATCCGCATGATTCATCATCGGAGTAGCCGACCCGCGTAATAGCAACAGAGTTAGTCAAACCACGTGCTCATGCGGTGTACAGGGTACAGTAGATTGACTGCTAATTTTTTTTCTGTCAATTTGTGTGGATTTCCCGCATCGTACGTATCCGGCATGCGTACTACATAGTGTCCATGGCGGTCGGTTGGGCCCAGTGTGCTGGCACACTTAACGGTAGTGCAGTACTTTTGATCCTTCATAGGAATTAAGCGCGAAGAAATAGTCCTGTCAAGGTCGCTAAGTAACTCCAGCTTGTACCAGGTCCCGCGGATA
Organism: Aspergillus sp. HF37; assembly: GCA_003698115.1. Classification (NCBI taxonomy): domain Eukaryota; kingdom Fungi; phylum Ascomycota; class Eurotiomycetes; order Eurotiales; family Aspergillaceae; genus Aspergillus; species Aspergillus sp. HF37. The sequence continues at coordinate 4,582 of RAQS01000200.1, read as the reverse complement.
CCCTTGAAATGTAATATCCAAAGCCAGCTTTCCACGGTTTCATTATCTTCTAACACCGTAGGCCAAGCCGCGGAAATCGTCAAAGTACTCCGATGTTAGTAGATCTGGTTCAGACACTAAACAAAGAAACCCAGACAGCAGCCGAGTTCCGGCAAAGATTTTAAGTGCGGAGGCGGTGTAAAATACGGTACGTACTGTAACCTGTATTCTGGAGTGAACTGCTGCGCCACGACCCGCGCCATGCTCCGCTGTGTCTTCCTAATGGAGAGACGGGAAGATCCGCAAGCTCGGACGCAATACGTAGGGTATTGAAATGTGGCTGAGTTCGACTGTGGCGCTTCTGTTTTCCTCACCGACCCTTCCCGCGGAACTGCAGCAGATCAGATAGTCTGGCTCTGCAGGCCGAAAGGGAAAGATGTCATGTTAATCCAGTCTAACAATGACTATAGGACGCTACCGCATGTAGTACGTTGTTCTCTATGCCTTTACAGGTTAGTGGTTCATGGTGTTGGTACCGGGCTTTATCGGGCTTTGCCTCCCCGCTTATTGCCCAGCCTTGCAGACCATTCCCCGGGCTAGGTGACAATTATCAACGACATGAATCAGTATCCATCGCCTTTCCAGGAAGGAGTTTAAACTCTGCACAGCTACAACTACAGAGAGGCCCCTGCAGAGGCAGTCAGTCCTCCAATTCCGCTTCACGTGACGACCCGACGGTGGGTGATGGGCGGGACGGCAGACGATCGGAGATGTCAAGTGCCACACATCTGAAATTGACAGAGCGTTCCTGGCGATGACTGGCCGGATGTCTCCGTGCCATTGGGCAAGGTGACGCACGTATACAGGGTACAAGACCATCAAGGACAGGGCCTTGGGGGGCTTTGATTGGCACATGCCTCGTGACACTTCATTTGGGCGTCCTAGAGCCTCGGCCAATCGTTCCCCAAAAGGAGCAATGCACCATTCTCGAAAGGGCGGGCAGCGGGCCACGCTGTCGAGATCGTCGAATCGGCCCACCAGTCACAATCGAATCGCTGGCCGGAACGTCCGATCTGCTCCTGTGCGCTGGGTCGCTAGAGGTGCAGTGGACGATCTGACTGATCCGAGTTGACGGGACGGCGGCATCGGGCTAGGCGCTTGTAATGGAGGAGAGAGGGGGTTAGATGAGATGATAGTCCTCGGTGACTCCGGGATATAAAATTAATTTGAACTGTTGTGCAATTGTCATTATTTCTCAATCCTACTGTAATTAAGTACGAACGAACGTAGATTGATCGAACAGAGTGTGATAGACACGGAGATACCGATGGTAGGGTGGGCCGGTATCGATACACTCCGTGACTCCGATTTGGCGTGGAAGTAGTAAGTTACAGCGGTAATACACGTATGCAGGGAGAACAGGCAGTGCAGAGGCGTATTTCTATTCTATTCCTGTATCCCCTGTTCGCCCGGCAGGCCCACCCCTGTAATACGCTAAGGCATCCCTGTCCCTGGCTTTGTTGGACGGTCTTTGACCCTGTCCTGTTGTGCGCTCTCCGACGCTCTGGGTCTTCTTAAGCTCCGTAGGGCCAGGCCAGCAATCACATATTTACTCGCTGGTCTTCTCTGCTACTTCTATCCTCTCTCGCTCCTCTCCCCTCTCCCTTCATCCTCCTTCTCTCCAGCTCGTTGGCCCTCCTTCCTCTTCCTTGCTTCTTCGGCCGTTGATCGATCCTATCACATCATCTCTTCTCCGTTGATACCCTGCCTGTCCGATATGCAGCCTGTCCTCGAGCTCTTCCTTTGATTCCTTATCCCCTTACGCTACGCTGTCGCCCAAGTCGCAAGCTGGCTCGCCGGAGCGGCCCGTCTTTTGCAATATAACCTAATCGCTTTGTCGTCAACCACGGTTCGTGCCATCCGATGATATCCACACAACCAAAAAAAGGATCTTGGAACGTGCGGCTAACCTCTGTTTACTCAGTATCTTCACCTGGAGACACCTGCCGACTCTACGTATCGAGTAGAGGGCATGCAAACCCAGAGCCCACATTCCGACTTCGTCCTATTCACCCCTGGCCAATCGCACAACCTATCCAAAATGCTGGCCCTCGAACCCTCAAGGCAACAACAAACCCCCTACTTTCAGCCATATACCATGGACCCGGCCTTGACCGATCCCTTTGGCTTCCAGCTCGATCATCTGAACATGATCGGTCAGGGCCCTTCCAGGGTGCCCCAACCATATTACGAAACACCGCCGGTATACCATGATTCGGGCTCTGATATGAAACCATCCACTTTCCCCTCGAACACACCTCCTTCAATGGCCACCTCGCAACCTACAGATCATGCCATGCCTGGTCTCTCCAGTGCGTCCGGTCCGTCCATAGCCAGCGCGTCGTCCTCCGCCATTGGCTCGCCATATTCCGGCAATGTCCAGGCATTCCAAGAGAACTGGGTCGACACAAGTCATGGCCTGGGTCTCCAAGGCGCAGTCGTCAGTGATCTTTTCCCGGGTGATTACATGGGTGGTGCAGTAGATCCGGACGGATTCTACCAAAAGAAGACTCAGGACAACTACGTCGGTGAGTGCAGTATATATTTTTTTATATTTCTTGTCCCCGAGTCCTGCTTACTATCATCGCCGGGCCAATGCTAACAATGAACACACAGATCCATCATTGATCCAGCCAATGCAGCGGCAAAATAATCTCTCCCCGCCTGCAGCCTCGTACCCAGAGCAATCGAGTTATTCAATGGCCCCATCGGGCTTCCTACACCAGTCCCCTCTCGCTTCTCCCCTTCCCCCAAATGAACCTCCCACGGAGCTGCAACATGGCTCCCCCCAATTCATGCAGCCCGCCTCCCACTCGCGCCCTGTTTCCGTGCATGACCGCAGGTCATCCATCTCGTCCACACAATCTCGCCGGTCCCAACAGAGCCCGGCTGTCAGTAATGCCGACATTGACGACGAAAACAAGGAGAAAGGCCGGTGCCCGCATCCGGACTGCGGGCGGGTCTTCAAAGACCTCAAGGCTCATATGCTCACGCATCAATCCGAGAGACCCGAGAAATGCCCTATCATGACGTGCGAGTACCACACCAAAGGATTCGCGCGCAAATACGACAAGAACCGACATACCCTGACCCACTACAAAGGGACCATGGTATGCGGCTTCTGCCCAGGACCTGGGTCCCCTGCAGAGAAGTCGTTCAACAGGGCGGACGTGTTCAAGCGCCACTTGACGTCCGTCCACGGCGTTGAGCAGACGCCTCCCAACTGCCGCAAGAGGAGCCCAACCGCGGTCAACAAGAAGGCCACGGGCTACAACAGCAATGCAAGCGGCAAATGCTCCACTTGTTCTGCTACGTTTAGCAATGCGCAAGACTTTTACGAGCACCTTGATGATTGCGTCCTTCGTGTTGTGCAGCAGGAGGAGCCCAGTGAAGCAATCAACCAGCAGCGGCTGGCTGAAGTGGCCTCCGACGAGGAGGTAAAGAAAACAATGGAAAAACACATGCTATTCGACACGCCCGAAACCATCGATCGACTTAATGATGATAATGATGACCACGACGACGACGACGCTCATGATCTCAGTTCTATCCGGCGCTCCGGGAAAGGCTCTCTGAAGCCTACCAAGGGGAGTGGCACAAACTCCAACTCGCGGCCCATATTGGGAAACAATGCGGTCACCAAGCACTCTACGAATGGGAACGGCAAGCTGCGCCCGACCACTACGAGGAGGCGGAACAATCGGGACCGCTACCCTCAGTCTTGGGGCTGCCCCAGCGGCAGCATGAAGACAAAGAAGCGGGTACTCTGCGTCTTCGACGGCCCACGCCGTCTCTGGAAGGATGAGATGATGCTTGACAATGAGTTCGAGGTTCGACTGAAGCTTCCGAATGGCGCTGGAGACGACACCAACCGGGACGCGTACGTCACCGACCTAGATGTTGAGACCTTGAAGCGAGTTGAAGGTGTCCTCAGCGCCAATGAGGAGGAACGAGGGCCGTGGGTGGACGGCCCTTCAAACGATCTCATGGGGCAGCCAGCCATGCTCTTGCCCGATATGTCGCATCTGCCCGAGGACGAGGTTAATATAGACGAGTTGATGTCTTGAACGCTGGTTTCTGTTTGCTCTGAAGTCATTTGGAAGCGAGCTTGGTTTTGGGACTTTTTTATTCTTTTGTCTTTGGTTAAAAATTGATACCTCGAGCCTGTCTCTGCTGTCTGCGGTTCTCTTAGCTGTGCATCATATTTTCTTTGGTTATATATATCTGATTCTGCTAAAGGCTGGGCTTTGGTGTTTCAAGGAAGACGGAAAAGGGGCATCGCATCTAGCACTGAGGTCATGACATTGGCATACTTTACACGCGCAGACATGATACAAATTCTGGCGAGATGGTTAGCAATAGCGATCACTGTTTCTACGCGCTACTTCTCTCCTACAGCTTCTTCTCTTCATTCACCTACAACTCCTCCTTCACTTCACCAACGCTTCAGGACGTCCTTTTCATCTACGCCAGCTGGGAGGAAGACTTAACTACCCATCGCCTTTCATCACCATTTCTCCTCACCTTTCCTCTTCACACCTTT
>RAQS01000199.1:0-34486 GCA_003698115.1 Aspergillus sp. HF37 | reverse complement strand
AAAACGGCCGTCATAGCCCCCCACCCAAACCGAAACTCGACAAACCCCCCCACGACTGGCCCGCAGAACAGCCCGGCAAACTGCGCCATCGTCTGGATGCCAAACCCCTGCGCGACGGCGCCCTTGGCCCCGAACACGCCGGGCTCGCGCGCCTCCATCGCGTCCAGGGTCTGCTGCGTCTCCACGAACAGCGCCGGCATGCACAGGTTGAGGAACAGGCCGGCGAGCGCTTCGAGGGTGAACAGGAGCGTCTTGTGGGAGAGCGTGTTGTGCGTTATCAGGCGGAGGAGGATCAGCGTTGGGGTTAGGAGCAGGAACGCGGTGATTGTTACGGGGCGGTTGCCGTGGCGGTCGGAGATGTGGCCTGTAGATGTGTTAAGAGTACTTGCTGGTTACTACTACTAAGTTGTATGGTTGACGTACCGAAGTAGGGATTGAAAAACGCCGATAACGCCCCCGGCAGAAAGGCCATTCCCGCCCCAAACGCCGTCCATCCGAACCGCGTTTCGACGAATACCGGCAGCGTCTGTTGTTGGTTAGTTAGTTAGCATTGTACTTGTACTGAGTAGATGGACTGCACACGACTCACCGAGTCGAACGCCGCGTATATCAGCCCCTGCACCAAGAGCGCCCACGACGAGAGCAGGATGCGCGGCTGGCGCAGGAGCAGCGGGAGGACGAACCCGCGTTTGGCGGCCGGCTGCTCTGGCGGGCATTCGCGCGGGAGCGTCTGGTAGTCCGCAGACTGCCTGTCGGACAACAAGCCCTTGGACCAGCTCCGGGCGACGCTCTTCTCAACCACCGCGAAGCGCATCACCAGATCGACAGCAACGATTCCAAACGCCACGATAAACACCGCATGGTACCCGGCCGCGTCGTAGACCAGCCCGCCCAGGAACGGGCCCAGCAGAAACCCCAGCGTCACAGCCGACCCCAGATACCCGATCATCAGGCCCAGGTTGTCCGCGGCCACCGAGTCTGTCATCAGCGCCAGCCCGCCGACCACAACCACCGCCGACGCCCCGCCCTGCAGCAGCCGCGCCGCGACAAACTTCCACACCGTGTCCGCGACCGCCAGCAGGCCCATCGACCCGCCCAGAAGGATCAGCCCGAGCTGGTACGGCAGCTTGCGCGACGGCGACACATCCACCAGGTACCCGAACACCGGACAGGCGATGCACGCTACCCCGGCTTCGCTCATTAGTAGGACGCTGACCCAGTACTCTCCTGTCGGTGGTGAGTAATTGCCAGTGGGATGAGGGGGTGGGTGGGACGTACGATCTTCATACGGGACATTGGCTCGTTCGACCAGCGCGGACGGCATGACCGGTACGATCTGACTTGTTTAGCAGCCGATACTAGCATAGGATGGCGGGCAGTCGCGGTCCGGCGTACCATCGCATAAAGAAAGTAATCCTGCGCGCGTCAGCAGGACCAGCAAGCAATGTAAGCCACAAACAGCAAGCGTACGGTGAAATTGGACATCCACACCGTCGCGGCGATAAACCCCGTCGACGAGCGCAGTCGCAGCAGCCATGGGGGGTGTTTGGACCCGTCTTCGCTGGCGAGAGACATCCTGCTTGACTGGGGCTGTCGAGCAGGCGTTCTGTTTTGTTCTGTTCAGTGCTGTCGCGCGTTTAAGATTTGTCGGTGGCTGCAGCGGGAGTGCTCCACCGCGGCGCCGCCGCAGATACCAATCTGGACTAGGCGTTCGTATAAGTTCCTTGCAACTCGTGTAGAATGTGTATGGTGGCTCTGACATGCAGCTTGAGGTTCTGGCCGCAGTAATACGAGCAGTATCTAAGCTATCATAGCAGCACCTGCATAACAGAGTGAATCTCACGAATGACTTCATCAATGTGGCTAATCTTGTCCCGGATATGCCTGGAGTCGCCTCCACGCAGGGGGATACGAGATATTCTCTTCAATACCATGCTACAGTAGCTCATTCAATGCCATGCAAAATCAATATGGTCGGTTGCCCTTGCAGACAGGCCTATTAAAACTCGCCGGAAGCTGTGCCCCGGCTTGTAGGGGTCAGCTATGCGCATTGTAACGCTCCGTCCAGAGCAATTGGTCAATTTGTCGTGCAGTCGTACATTGATTGCATTGCAAGCGATGATCACACACACTGGAAAATGACGAGCCTTTCTACTTGCTTATATGGGTCCGATTGCGGAACCTGCTCGGGATCATCCGTTCTACGGTTTCACTCTGGCCTCTCATGCTAACCTGACTCCATGGATGTGAAGCTGCCAGGTTAATACTGACCCAACATTGTTGCCAGCCCTGCAGGATTAGGGAATGGTTTCGACTGCACTTGTCCTCCAAGTACAAGATCTTCAGCCTCGGTAGATCCATCACGGATTGTATATGCAAAGTGCTGTCATGATTAGGATCGCGAAAGATGCGAGCGTGGTCAAGACGCGTTTCACAGTCTGGATGAGCCTAGATCTATCAAGATGTCCCTATCGTGGCCACAGTTAATCTGAGGATATGTCAATGACAGGCGTTAGTTCGCACAGCTAGAACACAGGCTCTCGAGCTTCCAAGTTGGTACGCAGGGCATGTCAAGTTGATAGTGTAGTGACGACCAAAACGTTCCTCGAGACCTGCAGAAAACGAGGGCCGTGTTGACCACGCCGTGAGCCAGTTCGAGCCAAGTCGACATTGGGGGATTCCAAGGCAGCAATCCTGAGTTCCTGGTGTGTCAACAATCAAACGCCGTGTAGGTCAATGTTCGCGAGTCCAGGATCTCCCGCCGCCGACTATTATCCGAGACAACCATCATGCCACCAGATGGAGGTCATGGCATTGGATGCGTGGCTCCGGATGCGGTGGACGCGGAGGTCCGCGTTGGAGCTGATGCACAGTGGCTTGCAGGCCGAGACGAGCTCCTAGGCAGCGTACATGGCGCCCATGCCGGGGGGGAAGGGGATCGGGGACGGCCCCGGTGATATACAGGAGTATGGAGAAGCACGGGCAGGCAGAAGGAGGAGGCCGCGCCCGTGCCAGGTCGCGTGACTTCCCCGTGACTTGGCGGGCATCGGAGGCGGCCGATGGATCATTCCACCTCGACGGCTTCAACCATGCCGCCTCCACGCTTAAAAGGGCGCTCGTCCGCTCGAGCTGTCTGGTCTGCATCATCTCCTGTTCCTTAGCGTGTCTGCCGCATAGCTTTTTGTCTCACCCCAACTCCACCATGAACTCCCAACTCTCTGGCTGCTCCTATGGCAAGGACAATGTCCGCCTGTTCAAGGTCCACCGCGACCAGAACGACCCCAAGCTGCAGTCCGTCGTTGAGACCACCGTCAGGGTGCTGATCGGCGGCGAGATCGATCAATCGTATGCGTTCCTTCTCCCCGCACGCGCGCGCGCACGCGCAATGCTAACTCAACCACAGCTACACCAGGGCCGACAACACCCCCATCGTCGCCACCGACTCGATCAAGCACACCATCCACATCCTGGCCAAGCAGAACCCCGTGACGCCGCCCGAGCTCTTCGGCACCATCCTGGGCACCCACTTCATCACCCGCTACAACCACATCCACTCCGCGCGCGCCGAGATCACCACCCACCGCTGGACTCGCATGAACATCGACGGCAAGCCACACCCGCACTCGTTCTACCGCGACGGCAACGAGACCCGCAACGTCGACGTCGAGGTCGTCGAGGGCAAGGGCGTCGACATCCGCACCTCCATCCGCGACCTCAAGGTGCTCAAGAGCACCAACTCGCAGTTCTGGGGCTTCGTCCGCGACGAGTACACCCGCCTCCCCGAGACCTGGGACCGCATCCTCAGCACCGACGTCTCCGCCGACTGGACCTGGAAACGCTTCAGCGGCCTCGACGAGGTGCGCGCCAATGCCTCCAAGTTCGAGCCCACCTATGAGAAGGCCCGTGACATCACCTTCAAGACCTTTGCCGCGGACAACAGCGCCAGCGTCCAGAACACCATGTACAAGATGTCCGACCAGATCCTGGCCGCGCAGCCGCTGGTCGAGGTCATTGATTACTCTCTGCCGAACAACCATTACTTCGAAATCGGTACGTCCCGAGCTCCCCTGTAGTCTTCTCATTGCTGACGCTTCCTAGACATGAGCTGGCACAAGGGCGTTCAGAACACCGGCAAGAACGCCGAGGTGTACGCGCCCCAGTCCAACCCCAACGGTCTGATCAAGTGCACTGTTTCCCGGCCGTCGAGCAAGCGCCAGATCACATCCAAGTTGTAAATTAGCCAAGCCACATGGGATCATTGGAGTTAGCAAGGAACTGTATATAGTCCTGGAGACTGAATAGCATTGGTATAGTACATTCCGGTAAAGCCACGACTCCGCCCATGCGCTGTAAGCATAACAATTACAGTACAAAACGATATCAAAACAGTCTCTGAAACAATACACGCACTGGTGTGCCACAGTATGCCAGTCTATGCCCCCTTCTTAAGACCCGTAAACGCCTCCTTCATCTCGGGAAACCTGGACGGGAGAACAGGCTTATTCGCGAGACGCACGATATTGGGCCTATACGGATGATCGGTGCCTTCGAAAGCTGCCAGCAAATTAGCAAACCACACCCAAACAACATTTCAATCAGATCTCCAATCGTAGAAATGAAACATACTCTTCAACCTGGCCAACCTCCGATCCCTCAACCGATTCTTGGGCAACATGCCACGCACCGCCCGGCGCAGGACCTCTCCGCCGCCCCATTTCTCGAACATCTTGTCCATCGTCATGCTGCGCAGGCTGCCCGGCCGCGTCGTGTGCGTGTAGTACTTCTTCTGGAACCGCTTCTGCCCGGACGTCCGCAGGTCGTGGCACCCCACGGCCACCACGTAGTCGCCACAATCCGTCGACGGGTCGTAGATCGGCTTGTTCTTGCCCATCAGAAACAGCGCGATCGAGGATGCAAGCCGGCCGAGCGTCCGCGGGTCGCTGCCCACGTCGACGTGGTGCCAGGCGCGCGAGTAGGCGAGGCGGGTCTGGGTGCGTCGTTAGTTTGGGGGGGGGTTTATTCATTCGTATAGGTTGACGAAGGGGGGTTACCTTGCCGATTGTCTGGGACATGGTCAATGGCAGCCTGACAACAAGTCTGGCAATGGTAGGAGGCCTGACAGACCGAAGAGATGAAGTCCGACGCTGCCACGTGACCCACCAGCCCTAGGCGGTGAGCTCCGCTAGGGCGGACTAAGCGAGCAATCCCACTCTGCCAGCCTCGACTTTCTCCGTCTCACGGCGACAACGACATTCCCCCCTCGACAACAGCACGCTCACCATGTCCTCCGCTCCGAGTGTGCAGTGCTTCGGCAAGAAGAAGACGGGTATGTGTCCTGCGCTGTTTCCCTCCAAACTCTCTGACTGAAATTCCAGCCACTGCCGTCGCCCATTGCAAGGTATGATTTTTCGGTCCCCGAATGCGATCGCTCGCTCGAATCCAATCGCGCAAGTTCCAATCCTGTCAGATGCTAAAATCTTCCAGCAAGGCAAGGGCCTCGTCAAGGTCAATGGCCATCCCCTTGGTCTGATGACGCCTGAGATCCTCCGCTTCAAGGTACCAAAAACCAAAAAAACCAAAACCGCCCGCCAATCGAGCCAACAAGCTGACAACACCCCAAGGTCTACGAGCCCCTCCTGATCGTCGGCACCGACAAGTTCGCCGGCGTCGACATCCGCGTCCGCGTCAACGGCGGTGGTCACACCTCCCAGATCTACGCCATCCGCCAGGCCATCGCCAAGTCCATCGTCGCCTACTACCAGAAGTACGTCGACGAGCACTCCAAGAACCAGCTCAAGCAGGCTCTCGTCCAGTACGACCGCACCCTCCTCGTCGCGGACAACCGCCGCACCGAGCCCAAGAAGTTCGGCGGTCCGGGCGCCCGCTCCAGGTTCCAGAAGTCGTACCGGTAATTTGGCTGGTGTTGCGTGCGGATGTCGGGGTGTGTGCTTTGGGGTTGTGGTGTGTGGTTACTTCTGGCTATGAATGTGGAATTATAGGTAGCCGGAATCTGAACACCATTTTCCTTGTTCATGTGTTGGTGGGGTTCACGGACTGGCTATCGCTGCTGTGTTATTCTGAGGACCCATTGGTATCTGGATTCCCAGTGCCAGTGCAGACGTAGATGCTGCCTCAAGAGCAGACCCTCCATCTAATCAACCTGACCCTCGCAGCCCTAATCCGCAACCCTATCGACAGCAAGCAGTTGAAACCGATTCGTGCCGACATCCCGCTTCTTCTTCATCTTCCCGGCATCAAAGCCACCGCGTTCAGAAGCTGAACTGGAACGGACAGACGGAACAAGCCTACGAAGTGGGTGATCGCACTCATCCGCAAAGAACTCGATCCTCCTCCCCTTGTACGTAGACCGGGAGATCATGCACGAGCGGGCAAACAGTGCGCTATGCACCGAGTTCGTCGAGATGTACGCGTTTCCCTGTCTAAAACGCACAGAAACAATGACCAGGTTGTGGATGTGCTCGAGGTCCTGCCGGATGAGCGTCTCGGTGATCTTAGGGCTCACGTTGTAGATGACGATGTTGCGGGTTGCGCCGGCGATGATTCTGCCGCGGACGTACGGCGGGAGGTAGAATTGGCGGTCGTTCCAGGAGGGTTCTACCTGCTTTATATCAGCCGGGATTGATGTCCGTATGGGTGAAAAGGACTCGGAGTGGTTACCTGCTTTCCCCCGATGTAGATCCCGTATTTCCTTGCATGGTTCAGAAACTCCTGCGCAGCGTCTTCTTCCACGAAGGATACGTTCGCTATCTGCCTGCGGGTCCGGAGGTAGATGTGTAGCAGCGCGCCGCCGCGCACGGCTTCGGTGATCTGCTCGAAAGTGACCTCGCCTGGCAGGTTGCCGAGGGAGACAGTCCGCTTGCCTGATGGCGAGGCAGAGCAGTATCCCGAATTCGACAGCTCCTGGCCATCATCCTTCTCGTCACTGTCCCGGGACAGAACCTCGCTCTCATCGTCGACAGAGCTCGTCGCAACGCTGTACTGCCCGCACGGATGCCGATTCTCCTCGCCCGCGTCCTCCACCGTCGACGGCTTGCGGATGGCAGGTCTCGCATCGCCAGGACCAGGCCTGTGGACGCTGGCACGACGAGAACCAGTGGAAGACTGGGCTCCATAGATCAGAACCTAAGTAGACCCATCAGCCCGGTTCCCTGCACAGTGGCATATGGTAGCATCTCTCGCGAACATCAAGAGTCTCCAGCGACAGCCCGCCATCGATAAGCGAATCCTTCAGCTTCCCTGCAACAGTCAATCAATCAGCCAGCCATCACAAACAAGAGGACAACGCACGGAAATGGCCTGAAACCCTGCGCTAGACGGCGTCAGTCAGTAACAGACCCAAGTATTAGTATAGTGTATATCTCCCGGACAACCAACCAAGTCCTCATATTCCGTTCTGGGAATCGTCACGGTGTCTGTTTTATGCTGTTTGATATCGTCGGCAGAGCGGTTCTGGCAGCGGGTGAGTCCCAAGGAGACGAGAGGCAACAGTGGACTCACGTATCCGGGTCTGTCAGTCAAGATGGGTGAGTGTCAGGCATGAATAGGCAGATACAGACGCCTTACCTGCTCAGCAGAGTCTGGAAAACTGTTTGGTCCATTCTGGGTGTCGAAGGTAAACGTGGGAAGAGAGAGAGAGAGAGAGAGAGAGAGAGAGGAAGAAGGGAAAGAAAGAGCGCAGCATGAACACTTCCAGGGAAGGAAACAGGGCTGGCAGTGACAGGCATGCAGACTTCCTTCTCTATTTAGATTGTTTTGCTGGAAGAAATATAAGGCCCATCTGGTTAGGCCACTGCTGTTTGTTTCTTGCAGCCTTTTCTATATGCCAACTTGCCAATAATAATACACCAGCGGCCATCTAATCGAATCTGAGGTGTCCAGCACTCACATCCAGTAAAAATACCATAGCAGGCTATCCTGCGTCTCTCGGACCCTCTGGCACCTGTCCCTCTGCCTCCGGCACCTCGTCCGGGCTTTCCTGCTGCTCGTCTGCATTCTCCCCAGGTTCCCTCTGTAGTTCCCTCCGCACAATCCTAAACCGATACGACCTGAACGCATGGACCAGGTTGACGATGACATGCGCCGCAAACATAGTCAACACAGCGCCCACCACGAAAGTGTGCGGGATCCGGGATTCAGCATCTTGGCTTCGGTCCTGCGGTGCACGGTCGTCATGTAGCATGGAGCCCTCAGAGCCGAACGATACGGAGACCGAGAAAGAGAACGGCGCCATCGAAGTAAAGACCTGCGTGGACGGCAGCGACAGGGTCGATGCAAACGGCCCGAACACCCACGGGATAAGGCCGAAGATGAGCAGAGGGGCGGCTAGTCATAAAACAGAAGCGATGGACACGCGGGTTGACCTGTTCGAAAAGCATGGTGAGTGCAAATGTAAGCCCTGGGTTCAAGATATACGCACCATCTTCTAGCCTCCAGCGTCCGGATCCATCGCGCGGTGATCTTCAACCGCGCCCTGACGCTGGTCGTCGATAGGAGGGCGTATTTCTCCTCCTCCGGCACCGGGAGCACGCTGGCCAGCCACCACGGAAACTGGGCTGGGTCTGTCGGTAGGTTGCCATACGCCATCAGGACGCGCGGATGAAGCCACCCGGACCCTTCTCTGTTCTGTTTCTGTACGAAGTTCACTCCCAGCTCAAACAGTTCCTGCGTCGACATGGACTCCAGCGGGGACTGCCCCAAATGCTCGTCTAGCGACGGCGCCGCGCGAACGGCATTCGATAGCTCCCTGGATTCAAGCGCCTCTTCCTCCGCAAGTGAAACGTCGTCAATACGCTCAGTCCTACCGACATGGTACCCTTCCTGCAGCTCGGACCTTGTAACCCTGAACCGCGAAATGCCCCGCGCGATGACCAGACACCGTCCGTCCCGAAGCGTATCGAACCGCTCAATCCTCAGAAGCGTGCCGTACTGCATGAACGGCGCCCGCCCCATATCCCCCTGGCGCCTGTTTCCATGATTATAAGTAACCATCCCGAATCTCCGCGTGCCGCTCGCCAGAGCCCGTAGCATCATAATGCGGTACCGCCGTTCGTAGACATGCAGGAACGTCGGCATTCCGGGGAACGAAAGTGTGCACACAAACAGCGGAACAGTCCCCTCCTCGAGATTAAGCTCGTCCTGGGGCAGCGCCTCCCTCCTCGCAGCGACCTGATCCGGGAACAGACTCTCGATCAAGCCTGCCACCCGCTTATTAGTCGGCTCCGCCTGCAGATTCGACAGCATGCTCAGCTTCCGCCGACAGACCGGACAGAGATCAGAGTGGCTCAAGACCCCCGCGACGCATCGGCGACAGAATGTATGGCCACAGGGCGTCGTCAGCGGATCCAGGATCAGCGAGTAGCACACATGACAGTCGAGTTCGCTCTGGATACTCTCTGCCAGTTTCTCGAAAATCGCACCCTCGGCCTCCGCCTCCCCCGCTGGTCCATCATGACATCTGACCTCCGACGCATCGTAGCCAATCCGACCATTCTTCACCAGCTCGTAAACCCCTTGCAACCTCCCCCGGCCTTCCACAACCTCGTATCTCCACGCCTCTTCCTCATCCTCATCCTCCCGCCATGTCACCCTGGCCCCGGCCCCGGCTCCAGTCGACGGCCCGGCACCGAGCACCTCGTCGAATACACCGACCAACCCGGTCATCAGCACGTCCACCCCGCAATCCCCCACGCAGTGCTCGCCCACACACTCATTCGGCCCGGCCCGCACCCAGTAATAGCACTCAAACCCCTGCTCCCTCCCCTCGCTCGCCGGATAGGTAATCCGCGGCCGGGTCCGTGTGGGCGGCAAACACGCTCGGCAGATTGTATTCCCGCACGGTAATCGGATGGGGTTGCGGAGTGGGAGAGAGCATTGGGGGCATTGGATTAGGCGGATGAGAGAGTGGGCTGGAGGAGGCTGAGGCTGCGGAGTTGAGGCCGTTGGGTCGGGAGCGGGCTGTTGTGGCGGGTGAGAAGAGTGGACATCTTCCATGGGTACTGAAGGGAAATTATAAGAATGGAATAATAGGACAAAATGGAATAACTATAGACAATGGAGCGAAGGACAATGAGGGATGCCTGGAGGTAGTAAGTTGTTTGGAGGAAGTCGCGGTTTCTCGAGAAGGCTCGGCCGAGGTTGAATGAACTCTTGGCTTATCAGATCGATAAGATGCATTCTACAGACCATGTATACAGCTTAAAAACACTTCTTCAATTGACTCCAGAGTAACCAAACAAGCAACTCGTATCGTATCGTTCATCCCTGATCCACGTAACTCGCATGCAACATAAGGGAATCCTGAAAACAGCCAAGAAGACGCGCTGGTATCATTCGTCTCGTTCCGAAGCCACCGTAACGCCGTGTCGGAGTCGCATCGCTCATAGATAGCTGCCCATTGAGACAGCCCATTCGATAAGATGGCAGATAGCCACCAGAGTCAAGGGGCCTGCAGAGAAGATCGCTAAAGGGAAAGGAGAACCAGCGCAAACATCACTCAGATCCTTCGGTCGACGTCGTACCAGAGTCGGTGTCGGAGTCCTCTTCCTCCAACACAATTCGCCGCATGATACTCTTGTCAAACAAGTCAAGGGCAAACCGTCGAGCCAGGAGACGGAAGTGATGGCTTTCGATGATAGTGAGAGCCTTGCGGAACAGGTGGGTTTGGTGGAATCGCTCGGGCTGTTTCGCTTTGATGCTGCGGTGGGAGTTAGCTCCTGTCATGATGGAAAAAGCGTACAGTTTCCTACCTGTGAAGATCCGCCGCAGCCCGCTTGGACAGAACCGTGTTCCCCATATCGACGATCAGCTTCAGAATCTTTCGGTTGACAGGATCTGAATCCACGGTCGCCGCCTTGAATTTCTCTCGGGATCTGCGCCTTAGCTCTGGGTCCTGGGCTTGCGTAGGGAAGTCGAGCTGGGAATATCAGTTAATGGAGTTCAAATGCCCGGTTAACGCTGGCCGAATCTTACCAAAAACAGTTTTTTGTAGTCGGTCGGCAGACTCAGCCCGAGAGATTCTCCCTTCTGATCCACAGCAGAGTCCCATCCTGCGCCTCGCAATACACTCAGCCCGTGCTGACTCCTTGAGATCAACCCCAGAACAAAGAATGCCGTTCCCCTCATTGTCAACACTTCGGCGCTTTCGGCGATCTTGACAATGTGCTCGACAAGGTCGGTCTCCAGGAACGGTGCCCCTAGTTCCATCGACCCAACATTGCCAACAGCCCAAAGGCACCCTTTCACCTTCAGAAGGACCTCGGTATCTTCCTCGTCCAGTTCAAAGTCACGAATCGTCCAGGCAAATTCATTGAAATGCCCAGATTGCTCGAGCAGCTTGCAGCCCTCTGCTGTTCGCGCAAGCTCCCGGTAAAAATGCGGGGGAACCAGTCCGATGTCGTGCAAATCCACAAAGTCCTCGGCTCCAACAAAGCTGTTCCGTCGCGGCTGGTCGACATAGGCTCGAGATAGCGCGGCTTCCACAAGGCCCACGTAGCATCATTTCGCCCCAGGAACCAGTCATCCATCTCTTGCGTAATGTAGTCGAGCCCATCCAGGTAATGATACCCTACCGAAGTTGACAGGAAGCGTAGAAGAAGCGGCGCGCCGATTTCGCCCAGATGATCGAGAGACGGACGGCATTTAACAACGAATTCGAGATAGTCACGCTGGTTGCAGGCCTCTTCCAGGATCTTCACCGCAACCTGGCACACGGAAACATCAGGGTCATACAGCTGGGTAACGAGAAGCTTGACAACCCAGTCCGCGGTGCCGATTTCCACGGGCGAAGACAGAGATATATTTCCAACCGCATACTTCCGGAGAAGTTTCGTGGCAAAGATGCGATTCTCTTTTGAGCCAGTGGTGAGAGCTTTTGATAGCATGACTCGCAGGTGGCTTTCCTGAGTGTAATCCATGTTCCCCAAGAGTGTCTGAATCAGGTCATTCCGATCCCGCAGCTCGATGATATGATAGAACATATTGAGTATATGCCACCTCTCCATCATGGCAAGCCCGCTGGCATCGCTGCTTAGAGCTCCCAGCATCGCAAAGTACCCTCCACTGAGGGTGTTGGTCATTTGCTCCGACGAAAACAGCGGCGAGGACGACGTGAGCCCACTCATACGGTCCACCTGGGCGAGGCACTCTGCAACCTGCCTTAGAATCTTGTTCTCGGCCAGGTATCTTGTTCCCTCTGGGTTCTGTACCAGAGTGCGCATCAGCGCACACCCAGTTCGAACGTATCGCTGGTTCGGTTTCGTATTTGGGACCATGGAGAACCTATACTTGAAAGGCCGGTAAAATCCAATGAGACGCTTCACGAACTTTGATCCCTTGATCGCCTCATCTAGCCTCTTGGGGTTGGTTAGCGGGCCTTCGACCATGCGGTGAATCAGATCCCATTTCCACTTGAGATAATTGACAGTGTTCAAGACACCCGTCTCCAAAACAGCATTCCGAAACTGAGTTTCATCCATGGCAGGGCTCAGCTTGTCCTTGCCACTATCCCCAGACAGGATGGAGGCCGAGACGTCGACGTCCACACTGTACCGGCCATGTCCACTTGAGAAGCCGCCAGAACGAGCCAGCGTCCTGTTTATGCTCTCGATTTGATAGATAGTCGAAGTCGAAATGTCATGGTTTTCGCCCTCGAAGTTAACCGCCGCAGGAAGTAAGTGCGGAAGAACTTGGAGCTTCGCACTTATGTGCTGTGGTAGCGAGTGGTTCGCCAGTTTCAGAACTTCTGTCAAAAGGAGCGTCGCTTTTCGTCTGAGTGAAAGATCGGTCTCTTCCTCAATAAGATCTGAAAGTGCCTGTATCATGTTAGCTCCCCTGCTGCCATGGGATAGGGGATATGGTTATAAAAACTTTTGATAGCCCAGCATCAATCAGCGCAGCCAGGATAAGTGTACAGAAATGAGCGGTCAAATCAAATCTGGTGCTGTTGTCCTCGCAGGGACCGCGGAGGAATTTCGCGTCGGACTCGGACACGAGATTGGTGACTCTACCATAGGTCGTAAGCCTCCTGCCTGCGAGAAAGGAAGAGGACCAAGACGGCGGCTTTATCCGTAGGGCATCAAACAACAGTTCCATAATCAAGTCTCGGGCCTGCGGATCGGGGTAGTGTAGCGACTCGAGGAGCGAATTGAGAGGTCTTGCCTCATGCCTTGCAAGTATCATCAAGCCCGGCCAAGTTTTTAGCATCGCAGAGATGGCTCTCGCAGAAGACTTCAACCTCCCACCATACCCCGGATCGGACAGCGAGTCGGTGAACGGGGCGAGGGCGGCTTCTAACTCGCATCCCCCTCGTAAATGCTTTCTGCTATGCGGCGTGTCCAAGACATGCAAGAAACTGGCAATCAGACTTTCCGACGCGCTGAATGTCCCTTCTGCCAAAGCGTCATGCAATATCCCCAGCCCCCCGGCATAGGAGACCAATTGCGGGTCTTTGACGAGGATTTCCGCAAGTGTCATGATTGAAATGTTCCGAAGACGATCCTCCTGATGCTCGGCAACAGCGACGATGGTACGCACAACAGCGCGCGAAAGTTCAAATACGCCTTCCCTGACGTCCAAAAAAGCCCGCACAAACTTCACTGCCTGCTCTCGCTCAATACCAGTCTTACTATCCTTCACGAGGGATAAGATGACCAGCTCGTCTGTATGCAGGGCGCGGATGATTTGCAGGGACTTACGGTCCGCAATCGCATAGCGCGTTAATCGATAACCAGCCGCGACGACTTCCTTATTATCGCTCAACAGCATGACTTGCACGCGCAAGCCGAAAACAGCCCATGCAAGATCGTACTTCAAGGTGGGGTGTCGTTTAAATAGCTCAACCAGGCTGTTCGCTCGTTCAACATAAAAATCAGGCGACATGCCTTCGATTTCCAAAGCCTGCAGTGTTTCCGCAAGGATATACGTGGGCGACTCCACCTCCGCATCTCCTTCCTCCACAGGACCGTCGTCCTTGGTCTCATTGTTGTCGGAAGACGATCGCATGGAGCTCCCTCGGAATAATGTCGAAAGGCGGCTTCGCGGGGGGGCCGACGGCGCCTGAGCTTGTTGCAACACGCCCTCCAGTTCGTTGCGCAACTCAGCAAGCTTGCGGCTGGACGAGCTCAATTCCGACTCCACCCTGAGCCTCTGGTCCTTTGTCTGTTTGGGATTCTTCGCCAGCAGAGCCTCCAGCATGTTCTCCGTCCCGGTTTTTATCTTCATCTCCTTGGCGATCTTATCCCGAATGACAGCCTGGCGCTCCTCAGAGCCGGCTACGTCGCCTTCACCGACAGTGCTGTTCGTCCGCCGCGTAAAGTTCTCATCGGCTCGCGGCGTAATGCTCCGCGACGTGTTTATGCTCTTCAAATCCGAGCTAAAACTGCCGGGCCTTCCAGTGGACGGAGCTAGAGAGCCAACTCGTGATCCGGTGGTAGCGCTGCCGCTGCCTCCAGACTCCGAGCGCGCGTTCCTCCCAGACTTTGCGCCCTCTGCCCCAGCACCATCCCCGAGGCCGCCACCATCATGGCTAGAATATGACCGTCCATCACCCAAGGCACGGTGTTGGGTCGACGCTGCGGAGAAGCCTGAATTTCCGGACGCCATATGTCTCCATCCAGCCGCATGAGAGCGTGTCTATCACCTGTTGCGAATGGTCGGGGAAACAGAGAGCCGCATTGAGTGTAATAGTATATAGAATATACTTTGTTCGTATTCTGTGAAACAGCGACTTGGAGATCCGTCTGCGGCACTCAGATGGGAGGGGCGACGAGTCCACGGAGTTGACAAGGCAGGAGAGGTCCCGGCGAGGAAATGGGCAGGTAGGATGAAGGATAAGATAAAAATCCAAGGATAAATGAAAGACAGAGCAGGAAAAGCGATATGAGAAGGAGAAATTAGCCAACAGAGGGAGGTGGTTGTGTTTGCTCTGCTCCGCTGCTTCAGTCCGCTGATGCTTGGCGGTCATCAGCTGACGAAGGTGCCTTGCTGCTGCCTGAGGCTACCAGGGCTGAAGGCAGCGATTGATCTTCCCAATTCTTATCTATCATGATGTACATCGAGACATCTGCAATAGTCGCATTATCCGTCTATAGACGAGCCATGCTATATACTAGGAAAGTATACAAACGCTTCAAATGCAAGACATAAAGGCCTTCAAAGAATCGATATGCAGTATTGCCTATACTAGGGCAGCCCTATCCCCTTTTTCGGATCATCGACAGTATTCAGGTTTTCGCAAAGAGTGCTGCTGCTCGTGCTGATGCTCCCTGTGGCAACCGTCGCTCCTTTGCTTTCCGGGAGGAGTACTTGAGGGTCATTTCGAGCTTTGCGCCTGGTCGTGTATCGCTTCCACAACAAGACAGCAATGTAAATGACTCCCATAGACCCTGATATTGCCCCGTACGCAATCGGAGACGCAGGTGGTATATCAGGGTTCATGGTTGGGGCGTAAAGAAACCCTAATCCGCCATTGATAATGCCCAGGACAGAAAGCCCGCGCCCAAGCCACCGGTGGGCGATACCAAACGAGGTCGTTTTCCGTATCCTGCGGAATCGCAGGTGCTGTATTATGCCCAGAGCCGGCTGGAAAAGAACAACCCCTCCTACTGCAACGTAGCCGATGATGGAATGATAGCTCACGGTATCCCGGAGATCCTTTGATACCATAATCCCAATAATGGCTCCGGCAATTGCCAGCGTAACAGCGAACATCTGGAGGGGAGCGTGGATCCAGGGGACGGTCCATCGAGACGGTATTATGAAAAGAGTAAGTGCGAAGTTCGGGAACAGCAAAACGAAGGCAACGGAAGTCATGACACCGTGCGCAATTCGCTTTTTGTGGAGGAGAGCGTCGCTGGTTTGTTGCTGGCTCTCGGGTTTGACTGTGTAGTGAATGCCTTCGTCGGCCGGCATGACGAATGGGTTCTCGGAGTTGCCGCCGATAGCGTGCTGCAAGTTCAACGAATAGATGCCGTGCCAGTCATGTTTATGCAGATGGTGAGAGGCATTGGTGGACCGCAAAGTCTCGCCACTGTTCACAGCCCATATCCAGGTATCTGTGTCCATCAAATGCTCCCCATTGTACAACATCATGCAGTTATCACACCTAACGTTTGCCGTCATGGTGCCATTTTCGATGCCAGAGCCATCGAGAAGGAAAGCGTGGATATCCGGGTTGTAACTAGGCTCGACATGGCCCGAGGCAGACCGCGGCGAAAGCGTGACATTGTCTTCCGATGCAGCGTACACGATGAACAATTTCCCACTGATCATTCGCGAGCCTTGACCGAGCGCAAACCATTGGAGATGAGAAGGAGCTTTCAGCTGCATATATATGGGACCTGAGCCAGACGATGCCGTGTCTTCGGGTATGTTGAGGCTATATGATACTCCCATTCCTTCCGAGGGTGTATAAGTGGCGATATCCCCATACGCAAATTCGGCTAGACATATCAAGTTAGCATTCCTCCTAGCCAAAGCCATAGTTGAACTTACCAAAAAACACAGCAACCGCTGCAGCCAAAAGTGCCAATATTCTCATTGTAGCAGCCATACCGAAAATCATGTATATGGCCGGACAATGTAATCAATGTAACTCGAGTGAAAGAGGCCAAAGCTGCGGCCTTGTGTATATAGGTAAGGTGCAAGGAATGAACAACGGATGGGTATCAATTAAAAGGACGAAAAGCGGGAATCGTTTGAAGTTGCTTCGAAGTGGCAAAACTCAAGAGGATCACCTCTATGATAGCGAGGTCATGTCGGTAGAAAATGGTGAAATCATCACTGGTTCAAGAAGCTCGTCAGTAGCTGTCCACTCTGCAGGATTGTTTCGATTCCTGAAAGGGAATTCCGCAAGAAACGAAACCATGCAGTAGATGGCCTTGCGGGGTTATCCATTGCAGCGGATGACCATTGCGGTATCGCAAGGAAGAAGCAGAATATAAAGAACCGGGCGCGTACTCATGACAGGAATGATATCAACCAGAGAAGCCACGCACGCTCCAACTAGAATAGCAACGCTGGCAGTGGTATGCGACGGATCTGCAGTGTAGGTCCCACGCAGGCAGATATTCTGGAACCGACTGTCAGAAGATAGTATGGATTATCAAAGTGCGGCGGGTGGGAAAGCAATCGACGTGAGAGTTGGGAGCCCCACGGTATCAAAAAGATCAACAGGAGGACGAGATGGGATACTTGAGGGATACCCAGGCTGGCTCGGTCAGCGCTGGTCAGTGCACGCTGAGAACTCTGTTTAATTTCCTGATCCATGGTTGGACAGCGCTCCATACTTTGGGATGGCGACGATTGACTCGGGAAACGTTCTGCCGAAGTTATTCATCCAGAAGCACCTGGTACCTGGTGCCTGTTTGGCACAGTGCTTACCATGGTGTCGCCGCCAGAATGCTACTAATACATCTCTCGAGCGAACAGAGAACGCGTTCGCCTATCGATCCAGCGGTATACTCCGGATATGGCGCTGTGAGGCACGATCTCGGGAAAGCCGCCACTTGTCGATTGTTACTCCCTGAAGCGAGTTAGGCTCGGTGGTTTTACCTGACTTGGACTAGTCCGAATTAGGCGATGTAAACTTCTCTGTACCAGGCAAGACGTGATTTTGAGTGCATAAGTTTTTGGTTCTACATAAAGATACAAGCCTATCATGGATCGCCTAAATATCTGGCCGAACTTGCCAAGGCTATGTGACGGCTACTAGTCTAGAAACAGCAAACTTTAATGATCCGTCGGAACATGACACCTAATTATGCAATCCTAGATGCTGGATAATGCACCCCCCAGCAACTCCAATTCGTTCAATGTCAGGTGCGTGTTCCTCAAGCATGCACAGGCCGTCGTGGGATAGCATTCTGCCTTTTCAGCGACTCCGGATTTTACGTACATCATGCGTAATCGTACAGGATTGTTGAGATAAGCTGCGTCGAAACAACATCCCACGACCCGCGTTCACCTTCACGCCCGCTTCCCCGTGTTTTCGAGGATGATCTTCATCATCTCATTGCCCACCTTGGCCGCTTCGGGGAACCGAGGTGCGAAGTACTGCTGGATCCGCTCGAAGCGGTCGCGGTACGACTCGAAGTCGCCAAACGACACGCAGTCAGACCACGCCTGCGCGTTACACGGAAACGTCAGCGCAGGGCCACAAAGTTTGGTCTATGAAGGACCACCTACCCGCGCTGCGAAAGTGAACTCCAGATCATCGGATCGGAATGTGTTTTCGTCAATAGCCGTGTCTAGCGCCTCGTCCAGGAGGTCAGGATTGCGGAATAGATACTCGGTCACACCTAGCCACAGACGGAAAAGCTATGCAAAAGTCAGCGGCTTCATCCGATAGGTGGTATGCCACTCCACTCACCGGCGTGGAACAGATCATATGGCTGTAAGGGACGGTGCCGAGCTTAGACCAACAGTCGACAATCGCCAGCAGACTGAGGTGGCTGTTAGGCGGCGACTTCTCTCGAGAGCGGTTGGAGAGGGAGAAGCGATCAAGCACTTCGTCTTTCAGAAGCAAGTCCTGGCCCTCGGTGCCCGCCTTGAAAACCGCTGCGCCGGCGGCCCTGACTCGACGCTTAAGCTCGTCCCGACGCCCTTCGATCATCAGTTTGTACAGGTCCGTCACGGATTCCGCATACTGGCGGATTTGTTCCTTTGCAGACGGATTGAGGATGGCGAGCCCCGCATAGACGTGCCATTTATTCGAGTAGATTCGCAGCGTGATGTTTATCTTCACGTTCTCGATGCCCCCGACCCAACGGCCAATCTCCCAGGGAAATTGGTTATTAGCTCGCCACGCCGTTCCCATGCTCAAGAAGGCAGCATGAGTGACGGCTTGCGTGTCTGCCGTGATATGGTCATGCATTGCGCCGGAGAGGTAGACATATTTCGAATCGAAGCTGGACAGGATATTCTCCACGAATTTAAGGCTTTCATCTGACGCTCGGTGTTGGACCAGGACCTAAATGGCTGTTATCCCAGAACGGACCTGGCTGCACAGATATCATACCAGAGGCTGACCCTTCGGGCTGACTTTAGGGCCATGGAGCGAATGGCATGAGATGACCTCTACATCGTGGGGAAGGTGTTTATCAAATGCAGCCAGCTCCGGCGCCTTGCAAGATGTCTGGCCGCCGACGATTGCACCGACCTTGGTTGCTTTCCACGAGTCAGACACCATCATAAGAATATTTTGGTTGGCAGACATACATGGGCCGTAGTCTGCGACTACCTTGTCAATGACAGCAGCCTCTACGCTGTAAATAATGTAATCGCTAACTCTTGACACCAGATGTCCATTCGGGAGAATGGTGACACCTTGCTAAATACAGATGAGCTTATGGAGTGGCACAGCTCTGGCAAAGACATACTAGAGACTCAAATTCTTTCTGTAAGTCTTCATAATTCTCAGGTTTGTCACAAGCATTAATCCTTCAAGTCAATCTGCTGTTAGTGGAACCCGTACCCTACTGGTATATAAAAGCAATCCGACGACCTAATAACCATGCAGTGTTAGCAGCCATGTCGACAAGATGCACAGACGATGGACGATATTTCAGAGAGAAGTCAGACAAAAAGAAGTAAGGTAGCGTGTAATTTACATCAGTGACAGCCTGGTAGTCTACCGTCGTACCAGAATGGCGCGACGGCTAAGACCTCCAGGCCATGCTCGAGCCAAATGCACTCTAGTCATCCTGCAACAACAATGCGCAAACAAGGAAAAGGGTTCTTTCTTACCTAAAGCATGGCCAAAAATGCGGTCGTCAGATTAACTGAAGGGGAAGACGAGGATTACCTCCACCCCGCCACGCTCAGCCGCTGGGTATACATCTTGCCCATATCTCCCATTCCGATGATGCCAATGATGGCAGTCTCCTTGGTGAGTACCATGGTTGCGGCAAAAAGCCTGGCTCAAGCTGGTTGCCAGCAGAGAGCTTCAGCAGCTGCAATATGCAGAACGAGTCGGCAGAAACTTGGTCACATGTACTGATGAAGTCTCATGAACACTGACTGTAGCTCGCTTCAGTCGATGACAGAAGATAACGGCAGTGAGCCGGCTCCGTCTGAAGGTCGAGTTGAGTGAGAGGTTGTGTGTGTTTTGAGGTTCGAGGAAGGCAGAGATTTTAAGAGCAAGCTCTCACCGCTTTCCGGCCCGACTATCGGCCGCCCGACAACGGTTATGCACATACTTATGCAAATTACATAACATATGAATTATGCCCCTCGCTTGTTCACCGCCCATAGAGCCAGCCAGCCAATCAGCATCCGGCTTGTCTAGGGCACACACCGTCCACTTTTTTGTCTCGACCTCAGCGTCGCCCGTTCTCTTTCTTCTCCTCTCCGTATTCCATCCCGACCAGCAATCCCACCATGCCTCCCAAGAGAGCCGCTCCCGCCGCCAAGGAGAATGTCTCTCTCGGCCCTTTGGCCGGAGATGGTATGTGTTTGCAGTGCAATGTGCTCATGCGCGGTGTTGCTGACCAGTTTAACAGGCAGACTCGTCTTCGGTGTGGCCCGTATCTTCGCCTCCTTCAACGATACCTTCGTCCACGTTACCGATCTGAGGTTTGTCGCCTTCTCTTTTCTGCGGTCTGATAACTTCTCGTCCGGTTGAGACGAGATGAGACGGGCATTGGACGTCGAATGCAGAAGGAACAATAGCTAATACATGGGTACAGTGGTCGCGAAACCGTCTGCCGTGTCACTGGTGGTATGAAGGTCAAGGCCGACCGTGACGAGTCTTCGCCCTACGCCGCCATGTTGGCTGCCCAGGACGTCGCTGCTCGCTGCAAGGAGCTCGGCATTACCGCTCTGCACGTCAAGATCCGTGCTACCGGCGGTACGTTTTCTTCAGCTATTCTATGCGTATTATCGCGCAGTAATCTAACCCGCTACAGGCAACGGCACCAAGACCCCCGGCCCTGGCGCCCAGTCTGCCCTCCGCGCCCTCGCCCGCTCCGGCATGAGAATCGGCCGCATCGAGGACGTTACTCCCACTCCCTCCGACTCCACCCGTCGGAAGGGCGGTCGCCGTGGTCGCCGTTTGTAGAAGCGTGCGTTGCGTCTCTTCTATCTTGCCGGCCGCGTCATGCCTG
The DNA here is from genome assembly GCA_003698115.1 of Aspergillus sp. HF37. Lineage (NCBI taxonomy): Eukaryota > Fungi > Ascomycota > Eurotiomycetes > Eurotiales > Aspergillaceae > Aspergillus > Aspergillus sp. HF37. Next base: position 13,367 of record RAQS01000199.1, on the reverse strand, counting down.
CGTGGCTGGCTTGGAGGCTGCCAAGCTCGGTGTTTTGCCTGTCAATATGGATGGAATCAACGCGAAGAACGGCCTTTTTGCCTGGTCTTCAATTTTTTCATATCCAAAATGAAAAATGTTTCTTTTCGGTTGTGTGGTAGTGTGCCTTGGCTACATGAATCAATGACTGAATTGAGTCTTTGAAGTTGCTCTCTGTAGTTTCTTCCCATTATCGTACCTAAACTCTGAACTCCCGTAGTGGAGATTGTGTATTTGCCGGCGTATAAGCTGTAGTGGTTTCCTGAATGTGTACTCTGTTATGACCGACGGGATATCGCGCATGTTAAGAGACAGCGCAGATAATGGAGAAATGCAGAGCAACTATGTAGAGTCGGTGGCGAAGGCGGTTGCGATAAATCCGGCAGTTTATCTCTGGTACCAAGCTTGGAGCTCAGACACGCTCGTTCCTCTTCAGCATCGCAACTACCCTCGAATCCACTGATGCGATAGGCTTACCACCGCAGCGATGCCTCCCTCTCTATCCCCCTCTCCGACTATCCTCACCCCGCATCTCCCTCCGAAAACTCTCGTCGGCATCGACCTGGTTACCTTCACCTCCACGCCCCATTTCCACGGTATCAGAGACCTCCCCAATGGCTGGCATTTCCTCTACACGGGAACAACGGAAAGCCTGTCGCTTCGAAGCGGCGGATGGTTCTATGTCGGCGACATCGGCGCCGTTGACCAGGACTCTGGTGTCCGTGATGGAGCGGTGATCTCGAGACCACCTGGAAGTTTGGGAACCGACCTATTCGTTTGGAAATGGGACGCAGAGACCGAGGTTCTGGTACCTTTGAAAGGCGGCAGCGATGCTGAGAAACAGGAGGCTATGCGTTACAAGGCGAATCTGGGTGCTGTCTGGCAGAGCGGAGGTTTGTTTCGGTACCGCAGTCGGGTGTCGACACCATTTCCAGGCAGTGGAAGAGTCGCAGCAAATGACGATTACAATGAAGAAGATGAAGAGGAAGGTAGAAGGGACTGGGAGGGCTTGACAGACCGTTTATCGCCGAAGCTCCTGTCACGAATTTCTGGACAGCCGGAGACAGATGCCGATGGTCGATCCTGCTGGATGGTTACCTCTGCGAGTACCGCGGGCAGAGATACTGAGTATATTCCGGGTCTGTCGGGATCGGGACAGGATTCTACAGGCCCATTCGCTGGTGAACAGGAGAGCGAGTTCTCCTTTCTTCCCGTTGATCTTAAAATGACCTGGAGAGAAGGAGCTATAGGGGCGGAGAGAACGGAGGCGGCCAGAGACCACTCATGGGCTCTAGGCGATATTATAGACCGGTATTCGGACACTCCTGAATCGACAACGGGCAGAGAGCGGTCTGGCGGAGCGCAGATTCTGGGCGAATTGCAGTTCACGTTCCTCATGGTCTTAATGCTGATGAACTACTCGTGCCTTCAGCAGTGGAAAAGAATTTGGGAATTGCTACTCACTTGCCGGAGTGCCATCAAGGATAGGGAGTTATTTCTAGCGGATGCCCTCCGACTGCTACAGCTACAGCTTAAACGCTGCGACGACCTTGAGGGCGGGTTCTTCGAGATTGATGGGGATGAGGGTGGAGAGTTCCTGCGCAAGCTACTGGTCAAATTCAGCGGTTCTGTGGAAGAGGTCGTTGGCGGAGCAGAGTCTGCGGTCAAGTTTGAGCTTGCACGACTGGAGGACTGGGTAGTGAACGAATTCGGCTGGGAATTACACCCAGAGCCTTTCGTCCGGCGAGGCATGCTTCAGTTGGAAGACGGAGAGGAAGTGGAAATGGAAATGAGCGACAATGCAGACGAGGAGACCGGGGAATATGCTCCAGTCGTGATTGACATGGAGGGAACGCAGGAAGACGCAGAAATGGCCGATATGCATCGATAGTGCGATCCCCGGCCAGCGACGGGGGGCTTGAATCAAGACGAATGTGGAAGACGCAATATACGACTTCTGCGTGTATTCAGTGGAGAGGCTGACTCTTCAAGCCATCACTACTGGGAGAGTGGGCTGCAACCTGGTTTCAAGGAAACGTTTTGACCCAAGACTATGCAATCTCCTATCAATGAGTCGGGATGCATTCATCTTTATGGTGCAGATACTGCGCTTCCCTGCATGGATTCCGGCCCAGCACACATCTTCCGATCCCGAAGATTTCCCCAAATCCTCTGGATACCTTTTCACCCGCCCTTGGCTCGTGGCTGTCTTCGCCTCTAAACACCCGGCTGCGGCGCCGACTCGCCGTACTACCGTGGCGGACTTGACTGGATCGACTGCAGAAGATGATCTCCAAGGCGATGAGAGCCTGGAATAACTAGAGATACAACGCGCAGCCAGAGCAGGTTCTTGTCATTGAGGCCTTCGGAGTGGCATTCTCGGGTGGAAGAAGAGCGATGGGAACAGAAGGTGAGATGGGCACTCTGGGATTTCAAGGAATATGAGTCTGATCATTTCTCGCATATCTTGAGACATAAATCATTCAACATGCCTGTCGTATATTCACTGCCAATATTATCCAGCATTTATTTCTCCTCTTCTCCCTCGATCACGTACGCCCACTTGTGCTCCTCCTTGCCGTACATGATGCCTTCCAGCCATGATCTAATCAGGGCCGCGTATTCAGCATGCTCACCTTCCTTGAGCATAGTCATGTCGACGTCGTCATTTCTGATCAAGCCGATAGGCGCGATGAAGTACTACCGTTGAGTCAGCATGATGCAGCACCACTCGTGAGAAAAGAAACATACAGCAGTTCCAGACACGAATGCCTCGACAATGCGGCCCTCCTTCCAGGCCTCCGCAACCTCACCGATAGTGAACGACCTCTCCACAACCTCCAGCGGCTCAAGGCCCCCAATAGACTGAGAAAACCGCGACCGCACCAACTCCAGCACGCTCCGCCGCGTGACACCGGGCAGGATGAGCTGGTTCTCCAACGGCGCGGTGACAAGCTCGCGCTTCCCGGTCTCCTTGTTCTGCCAGATGACAAAGAAGTTGCTCGCCCCGGCCTCGGTGACCTCGCGCTGCGCGCCGAAGAGCCACAGCACCTGGTGGAATCCCAGCGCCTGCGCCTTGCCGTGTGCAGCCAGCGATGGGCCGTAGTTCGCACCCAGCTTGGCGTACCCAAACCCACCGGGCCAGGCGCGGATGGTGTCTTCGCCGGACGCGAGCAGCTTCAGGCCCGTCTGCTGCGGCTTCGCATTTGCATCCTCCGCAGGCTTCTTCGCCGACATATCAGGCCACGGCAGCACGATGATGAAGAGGAGTGCTTCTTTGGGGAGCGAAATGCCCAGCTGCGGTTCGGTGGCAATCAGTGTCGGCCGCAGATACAGGTGTCCGCCTACGCGGTCCTTGGGGAGCCAGCCTAAATGTGTCAGCGGATATGCGAAGACACATCTTGGGTGTGAAGGGACATACGCGGCCCATCAATCTGCAACAACTTGGCAACGAGCTTCTTGAGCTCCTCGTACCGGAACGACGGCAGCGTCGCCCTCTGCCCGCTGTTCGACAACCGCTCGCCATTGCAGTCCGGGCGGAACAGACGCATCTTCCCGTCATGTCCGCGGTATACCTTCATGCCCTCGAAGCACTCGGTAGCATAGTGCAGGCAGCTCGCCGTCGGCGGGATGCTCAGGTTCTCGTACGGCCGCACCTCCGGCGTCTCCCACCCGTGGCTCGCCGTCCAGCGCACCGTGACCATGTGGTCGGTGCAGTACGAGTGACTCGTTTCCTCGGCCGACCCCGGCTGGGGGAGCGCGCGCAGGTTCGAAGACCGGGTGACCTTGACGTTGGAGGCGTCGAGCTCCGCGAGCGTCGGTGCGACTGAGCCCATGGTGTATGGTTTTCTCGTGGTGTTGAATGGGTGTGTGTAATGGCCGGCCAATACGGGCTTTAAAATTTATATACAGCCCGGGAATGAGTCACAGTCTTGGTTCGCCTAGACTGTACTATGTCAATTGGCCGCGACTATTGTCAGTCTGGGCTATGTAAGTACAGGATGTATGTCTGTACAATTGATTCGATCGAAGAGATTTTACAAGAGAAGAAAGAACCAGGTCGCCACAACATACGGAGTCCGCAGTCCCTTTAATACCGGCTCCTGCCCCTCCCTCCGAGCGCTTCCCTCCCCCGTATGTACCACTGGAAGCGGTAATCTGCAGAAAAATTCTGTGTTGATGTGGAGTTGACAGCGGGGGCGATATCGGCATCCGCCCGGCACTACATCTGCCCTGCACTAGGCGTGTACATAGATACGGAATGTCAGCTGCAGGGCGTATGTTGGGAGTATACTTGTCCTACGTGCTAAATAATGGACTACGTGGCTTTAGTTCTAACCTGTATAAATCTGAATAATAATGGAATTTACCCTCGTCGCCTTGTCTGTTTTAGTTTGTTGAGATCTTCTCGCCTTGTGGTCCGCCGAGTCCGGCCTCCGAGAATAAGCGATGGCTGAATTTTGTAGTGAGTTGCAAAAAAGAAAAGAATAGCTTATGTGTGGCTTGATGGTCGAGTGGTTAAGACGACTACTCCACGATTAACACGTTCATGGACACGTTCATGGACACGTTCGAGTCCAGCTTATGCCGGATTCATTTTTTCTCTGTTCCTTTTTCTTTTCTTTTTGCCCCCTGGTCATGCTTGTTGGGGTTTCTCCACGAAAGAGGGTGGCATAACCATGGTTATGGTGTGGCGGATAAACTCTCTGTATTATGCTTAGCACTAATTGGCTCCAGATCACGCAAACCGCGCCATGGTCCTGGTATAATTTATGGAGACTATAGTTCGATTTAAGGCCCTTGTATATGGATAACTTCCGGGTTACCGTACTGCAGGCTCACTCCGAATATACTTTTCGACGGCGAATGCTTACTCTAGAAACATCGCCCATTCCCATGATCCACCAATATCAATATGCCTGAAGGCAGGTCCTGGCGAGCAGCCAGCGCATATCAGTTAGACGACCGTGGCCGGAATAAATGTCAAGGTAGTAATCGGACCAGACCTATTTGCGTAACGATCTGTATCAAACTTTGTCCACAACGATAGCTGCGTGAATTGTCGTGACATCCAACGAGTCAATAACGTTTCAAGGAAACAATATCCTGAATCATTGATCACCAATACGTACACCGTACCCCAAACCTCTAGCGTGGACGACTTGGCTCGGCTGATGTCAAGGACATCTGATCGTATTCAACTTCTGAGATGATGAGCTAGTGCCGGAACAGCAATGATGGGCATCGCCTAATACAGAGCGAACCGGGGTTTCCTCCCACGAGGATGCTATCCATATGCTGCTGCTGTGATTGGTGAACCGTCCTGGCCGTACAGGTGTACAAATCATTAGCTTCAACCATTCAGCCGAATTGACGTTATCCGGCCTATGGAATAATGTGATACGCAGTAGCCCAAGGGCCGCATGAGTATCTCCACTCTCGGAATCCACAGGACCTTATGGTGCATAGCATGCAAGAACGTACTCCATACGAGCACCCGAGACGCGCAACGTTGCAAGTCCGTAGGGCAGCGAGTGGCTCACTGCTGTAGCCGGCCCTGGTTGGCCTTGCTGTTGATCATCAAACCAGCAACTACATGGCAAAAGTTCTGGTTATACGCGGCATAGGGCCGGCGTTTAAGGAACGTGTATACCAGTGAAACTATGCAGGGATAGTTAGACATGGTCCGGAATTTGGAATTCATACAGCAAGACAGCCGTGAGCCCAAAGCCGCGTTGTCGGCCACAATGGAAGAGTTCAAAAGATACCTCTCTATACATACCCGAGAAGGGCATTTGATAAAGAAGCCATATCATCAGTCGGCAAGGTAGCCCATCGTGCTTAGTGATCCACTTATTATTAGTCCGGCAGTCCCATACGCGATGGGCTGCATACCTTGACAAACTGTCCAGCGTCATGTACTTTTTGCCTGTCCTGTTGCTGCCTCCCCCAATATTCCGCAGTGGCTGATCCTCACGACTGCTCTCTTAGGCGATCGATGTCAGCGCGTCTGACCAGGACCCTTCCCTCGTCAAAGATTCTTTTGGCGCCATAGAATTGTCCCGGTGGTGTCCGCCTCAACCGCCCTTCTCCCCTCATTTAATGAAGACGTTTTAGCGAAAAGTACGTTGTTCCTGTTCGTCCCGCCAAGATCAGTGATGCCTATTTCCCCTCCCTGAAGCAGACAGGAAGCAGGTTTTGATTTAATGCAAAGCACTATACCCTGGAAGTATTCCGGAGTAATGTCACATAACCTCAGCACTTCTTTGTCGCCAACCCCTTGTAAATGCTCGCATCCCTCCGTGCCAACTAATCGAACCCGATTGTCTGGACGTTTCAAGCCATCTGATGGGAAAATGAAAACCTAGGTGCCGACAAATCAGTTGTGAGAAGCCCTTTAACGCGTCGAGCCCGAGGAGACAAAATGATTCCCCTGAACCATGACGAGCAACTTCCGCCGCTCGCCCCTGGGCCGCGTGCGCCAATTGTCGGCGAATCAGTGGCTGCCTCGCGGCCGAAAAAGAGTTCCACTGCATGTCAGTCTTGTAAACAGGCAAAGAGAAAGGTAGGTAACGTTATCCCTTCTGCCCGCAGACTCTTGGTTCTTTTGCAAGAGACTCTGCCAGCGAATGTCCAGTGTTATTCAAAACCCTCTTGATACCCGTGTTGCTAACTCTTTCTGGACTGAACTTCTAGTGCAGTGGACCGCCATCACCGTGTAACGCCTGCAGAGGTGCCGACTCGGAATGTGTTTTCGATGAAAGCCTGGACCTTCGACGCAAAATCGCCGTCAGACGCACCGTTACCGAGCTCGAAGACTCCCGGAATTACTACCGAGAGCTGTTGCATTCCCTGTTGGCGTCGCTTCGCTCTCCGGAACCAAACAGGGTCGACCTTCTCCTGAACCTGATACGTCGCAATGCCTCCCTCCTGGATATCGCTGCTGTTGCTGCGGAGACTCCGGCAAGTTCTGGTGACGCCAACGCCGCAGAGTCGATAAGCCGTCGCGACTCTGGTGATATCGAATTGCAGTCGCCGGGAGGTTCATTTGTTGATTCACACTCCCAGGTGACATTAGAGATGCTCTGCGACATTCCTCTGTTCCAGGTACCGGCGAAGCCCTGGACGGCCGTTACCGATGATAACAACCTTGTCTCGCATTTGGTCTCCTTGTATTTCACATGGGAGCATCCATTTTCACAGCTGGTTGATCAGATCGTTCTTTTGGCCGAAATGAGCAAGGGGGATTTGGACTCCGACCTCTGCACGCCGTTTCTTGTCAATAGCCTGCTAGCTATGGCAAGTGTATGTTGACGCAACCCAGGTTTCTGCCGATTTTGTTTCCATCCTGACCATGGTAGGCATACTCGGATTTTCCGAAAGTCCTTGTCATTCCTGGGGACATGAATACTCGCGGACAGCATTTTTACATGGAAGCGGAGAGGCTTTGGAAAGCCGAGGGTGGCAAGGCCACCCTGACCAACATTCAAGGTGTGATTCTCATGTGCTGTGTGTATGTAACCCCTTGCAAAGACAATATGGCCCATGGACCTGTCCGGGAGTGGGGCTGACGACACTCTCCTAGTCTGAGGTACCAGGGAAAGGAGAGGATGAGTTGGCTGGTTCTCAAACAAGCCGTACAGCTTGCACGGGACTTTGGAATGTTCCAGCGGCGGAAACATCATAACTGGAAAGACGTATCTCCAGACATGAACCGCATCTTTTCAACAACTGCCTGGGCAGTATCTATCTTGAATGCGTCAGTCTTCCAATGTCACGCCACGGTACCTAGCTGACAGTTCCATTCAGACAGATGTCATTGGAGATGGGACAGGTCGCCGACTTGATGCTTCCAACCACTAGACCATTCGAGGCACTTGATTGTGACGACGCCATTATGTGGAGTCCGTATCCTCGCATGAACCAGGCTAGTTATGTTGGGAAGCCGGCCGTCCATCGTTATGTGATGGCCGAGCTATCAAACTTGACCGAAATAATCGTCGACATGGAGAATCTGCTGTTTGACAAAGCCTTTGATATAGGGGCAGCCGAACTCTGGTCAGCGGCACACGAAATATACTCTCGTGTCCGGATTTGCCTTGAACGTTTGCCGGACGCGCTGAGAATTGACGACCAGCCGCTTCCCCAAGCGTTGTTCGTGCGGTAAGGAGGAGCACAGACAGCCCGTCGTCTTCGCGCTAATTGTCTTGCAGCATCAAATACCATCAGGGAGTTATATCGTTGTTTAGCCGCGTCCTCGATCACTTCGGACATACCTATCCGGCCTGGTCTCTCGAAGCCAGGACAACTCGGCTTCAGTCCGCGAAAGATATCGCGGGGTATCTCCGGATCCAACAGCAATGCTATGGGCCCAAGCAAGTGCCGTGCCCTATGATCGATGTTGTCCATAGCACTCTGCCCATACTGCTGGACGAGCAGGATGATATCGAGTCCAAACAAGCATTTGTCGAGCTTTGCAGATTCCTAACGGACTCGCGTCAAAGACTCAAGCGTGTTGATAATATAATTCAGACGATCGAGCGGATCGCCAACGAATGCGGAATAGAGTTGCCGCTAGAGGCTGTTGACGTTGTTGATTTCGATTGAGTGGTATCTTCATCATGAGGGCGACTCTCGCGCGTCGAGGAATACGGCCAGTTTCGACGTCGGCGGGAAAAGAAAGTCATGCAAGGGACTGATCGAGCACGCGGATGTCAATCGGGCAGCGGAGGAGGAGATTGAGGAAATTCGGCGAAGCACTAGCCGACCAAGATGGTGTTGGACGGTATACAGTCCTCAGTCGGTATGGCCAGCGATTGAGGCTGAGAGGTGATGGTGACCGAGTGCGTGATAGGGGTGAATGCTGTGTCCACCAGTGTTATCGCAGACGTTGTCGACTGCAGCCCACTGGGACTTGAAGCTTCAGGATTGCAGGGTGCAGGAAACAGAAGGTTGAGGGAGGAGGGATGCAGGATTCTCTGTCGGCGATAGCTCGGGAGTGGGCACAAGGAAGGCGCCAAGCATCACTCTATACTCTTTATGCAGCAAAGCCCTACTACCAATTGCTTGATCTGGATCAGGCCCAGCTTGAATGCATGCTATGCGGCCTCTGCTTACTTGCCTGAATATTCTGCACCTGAAACATATGGCCAGGAGTCATGCGGCCCCTGGAACGACTTGTAGGGCTAGTGGCTTTTGTCCGATATCCGAAGGCCTGTGAGACCCTTCCTGCTCTTAATATTTCGGCCGCGTATTTAACACTTCGTCCCTTATTCCTTAACAAATGACTAGTTCGGTGGAACACAGCCCGTCTTCCCTCGACAAATATCCTTGCCTAGAAGCCATAAAGCGTCACAAAAACTAGACCCATGCAAAGCCCCAACAAGCTGGCGGCTTCCCTTGGACCTTGGGGTTTAGACCCGGCATCAGCGCTGATTACCTGCGTAACCGTCACCTCCTCCGTGTCTGTGACCGTCTCTGTAAACGTCTCCGCCATCGTAACGGTAGGAGTCATTGATTCATATTAGTCTCATATAAACAAGCGTAATTGAAGCACGAGGGAAAACGTAGGATATACATATATGTGTGTTTCTGTACCATACCCTGGGCTTTGCATGAAATGCTGTCGCATCGATACATCCCACGACGGAATGCACTCCAGATTCCACATTTGTCGCAACTGATACTGTAACCGTATCACAAATATGATTCGGGTAACTTCTATAGTTAGTGATGGCTCGGATCGCGGATTAAAACCCTAGTATCTTATTACACACCACTCCGCTGTGCAGGTCGTCGCATAATTGCAGTATGTCTTATCATCATCACAGCATGCGCCGAACCCAGACCAGGTTGCGTAGTGAAAGCCCGACGAGCAGGTCACCCCGGACCCTATATAGCTGTTGGTTAGTTCTGAAGAGTTTAGAGCGGACAAGCGACTGGTGATTATGGGACAACAAAAAGCCATTGTTTGAATAGTATCCCATTAAGTCGTGGGCGCCATCCCTCTTTTCGCCGACGGCAACATGTTCTGGGGCAGGCGAAATAACTGAATCCGGTGCCTCTCCCACTACAGAGGGGGGCTCTTTAGACAACACAGCTTCTGTGGGTAAAAAAAGAAGTCCCACAATTGTGAAAAGTATTCTGGTATTCATCGTAGTTGGCTGAAAGCTCCTGGCACAATATGCGCATGTATGGACGTGGACAGAGGATTGCTGCGGGGACAAGTTACGGCCCGACGAGGAGAGGCAGCCGCCTTTTCTATGCCAAATGGCTGGGTTAAGCAGACTGGAATATGCCCAAGACTGCTGTGACAGATTAGATCAGATGGCCAGCAACTCGTATTTTGCAAGCCTCATCACAGTCCTGCAACCATCTTTACTTATTCTACAAGCCACACCACTCAGGCCTTTTGCTCAGTATACTGCGAACTACTGAGTACGGAACTCTGCCCAAGATATTTAATTAGCGCACTGAGCATAAAGGTCTCTATACTCTGTACATGTATCCGATGGCTGGCGAGAAGTATTTACCCTAAAGTTAACAAACTAAACTTCACTCAAAGCCAATTGAATGAACACATTCAACTCCATAATAATATGAGAGATGCTTAAGAACAGGTTCAGTTATAAAGAATCTCAACTTAGAGTTGGGTCGACACAGGATATATACCATGTAAGTTAACTACAATGCAATGCACAGATGACTCATCACTTTATGCGCAGATAAGATAAGCACAAACAAAGAAGCGAAAACCCTCAAAATTCGACCCAGCAGCAAATCCAATCCCACGCCGCCGACTGACAATCCTAGCTCCAGACCCCCTTCCAACGTCCAACGTACCGGGTTTTGCTCCCCTCCTCTCGACCAGCATATTGCCTCTCGAAACAACCCCCCCCAAAATGTCCTACGAGGAACGCCCCAACGCCCACCCGAACCTCGGTGACGAGTCCGACGTCGAGGAGGAGGCCCTCGTCAATGACTACCGCGAGCAGGTCAATTTCGACGATGGCATGAGTGATTTGGACAGGACTACGTCGCTCGGCGGCGCATCGCACACCCAGGATCTCCAGGCCCAACTCGCCGCCGCTGCCACCCCGCTGGAATACCAGGCCACACTGGAGACCAAGTTCGCGAGCTACGACAACTACTGCAGTCTGTTCCATTATATCTTGAACTCGGACGGCCCTGTGGAGCTGGAGGTTCCCTCGGTATGTGCCATGCAATGTCCTTCAATGTGTCATTGAGAGCAGATGCCAGCTAACACGATCACGTCATAACAGTACTATTGGGCCTGGGATGTGATCGATGAGTTTATCTACCAGTTCGAATCATTCTGCCGCTACCGTAACCGTGTTGCCCGCAGCGGATCCAACGAGGAAGAGGCCCAGCTCCTGCGCGAGAACCCGAACACCTGGGGCTGCTACTCCGTGCTGAACGTCCTCTACTCCCTAATCCAGCGGTCGCAGATTAACGAACAACTGGCCGCTACCAAGCGGGGAGAGGACCCTATGGCGTTCGCCGGCGAGTATGGCTCCCGTCCGTTGTACAAGATGCTCGGCTACTTCTCTATCATTGGATTGTTGCGTGTCCACTGCTTGCTGGGAGACTTTAGCCTTGCCCTGAAGACGCTTGACGACATCGAGATGAACAAGAAGGCCATGTTTGCCCGGGTGATGGCCGCTCATTTCACCACCTACTACTACGTCGGTTTCTCCTACATGATGATGCGCCGTTACGGGGACGCCATCCGCATGTTCAGCCACATTCTGGTCTATGTCTCGCGGACAAAGAACTTCCAGAAGGGCGGCAACAGCTTCGATGCCGTTACCAAGAAGAACGACCAGATGTACGCTCTGATCGCTATCTGCGTTGCTCTGCACCCCACTCGCCTCGATGACACCATCCACTCGGCTCTTCGCGAGAAGTACGGCGAGCAGCTCATCCGTCTTCAGCACGGCGGCCCCGAGGCGATCCCGCTGTTCGAGGAGCTCTTCCGATCCGCCTGCCCCAAGTTCATCAGCCCGACGCCTCCGGACTTCGACAACCCGTCCGTCAACGTTGACCCGGTCGACCACCAGACCTCTATCTTCATGGACGAGGTCAAGAACACGCTGTTCAACCCGACGATCCGCTCGTACCTGAAACTCTACACCACCATGGACCTGAAGAAGCTCGCCGGGTTCCTCGAGGTCGAGCCGGAGAAGCTCCGTTCTTGGCTGCTGGTCAACAAGCAGCGTAGCCGCCAGGTGCGCTGGGTCGAGGGCGGACTCCTGGAGGGCGAGCATGTCAACGCCAACGATCTTGACTACGCGCTGGAGAACGACTTGATCCATGTCAGCGAGACCAAGGCCGGACGACGCCTGGTAGACTGGTACCTGAGAAACCTTGCTAGGGTGTACTAGAATCCCTGTGCCAATCACGCTGTCGATGCCTCGTCGAGACTCGAAACGAGATATGTATTACGCCTGTCTTTATGCGTGGGCTTGTGGTCCTCATGAGGGAGCATACGCTATCCACTGCCGGCCAGATTGATATCGCTGATAGGAAGTCGGGCGTGGGTTGAGGTTGAAGCCCTCATTCGATGTATCGGAGTCATGTCTCCTCCCCTAACATCGCGACTCTTATATCCCCCATCTCATTATCCCATGTTTTTAGTTTCGCAACTACGGTCTTGCTGTACGGGTTCGGAGTGGTCCAAAATAAATCAGGGCGCTTTTTTGTATCTACCTGTTTTCTCTGCAGAACTCAATAGGAGCCATCAAGGAAAGAGGTTACTGGGAATTCATACCACCGTACGACAGGCAGACAGAGACGAGGAGGGTATAATTTAGCTATGACTCTATGTTCACCAGATGATATACAGTCAAAATTCATGCTCGGGCATTAATAGAGCCAAACCCCCTCAGTCACTGACATCAAAACTTGTCCCGCAGCCACAGTTACTCGACGCCCGCGGATTATCGACAATTGTAAACTGGCTCCCGATGAGCTCCGTCGTGAAATCCACCGTGCTCCCAGACAAAAGCTCCAGAGACGGCTGGTCCATGACGACCTTGGCCTCGCCGACACCAGCCGCGGCGCCGTCCTCGGCTTCAAACACCGTGTCTTCCTCCTGGTCAATCTTCGATGCGGCCTCGAGCGACATCAGATACTGGAACCCGTGGCAGCCGCCGCTGGTCACGGTGATCCGGAGGTGGTGGTAGGGGTTCTCTTCTTGTGTGGGCGACGGTGCGGAAGAGGCGTCTGTGATTGAGCGGAGGCGCTGGTGGGATGTTAGCTGGCTGAACAGAGCATATAGCTAGTAATAGAAGTAGACGGCAAAAAAAGAAGAAAAAAAGAAAGAAAGA
>RAQS01000198.1:0-34611 GCA_003698115.1 Aspergillus sp. HF37 | reverse complement strand
AACCCATCCCGCAACATAACGGAGCGCCCGCGTACCAGACCACTGCCGCGCACAGCAGCCCGACCTCGCACAACCCAATCTACCTCCCTCCAGCCGGCGGCCCTGGTCCTGGCCCTGGCCCGGCCATAAAACCAGACCCCGCTCCTCCCGCCTCCTCAGGGGGCTCCCAACTAGTCCCCAGCATCGGTGCCCTGGTCAACGGCGCCCCGCACCTGCAATCGGGCGGCGGCTCGTTACCGGCTCTCTCCTCTGCTGCGGCTGCGGCTGCTGCGCCCCCGGGACAGGGACCGGGCTTGGGCGGCGTCACGGATGGGCCGAAGGATATTCCCAGCGAGAAGCTGCGGTGCGGAGGCGAGGATAAGAGGGCGCTGAGGCAGCTTGATCGGGTGTTTACTGCTTAGGCTGGATGTCTGGTTGGTTCGTTGGTTGGTCTTGGGTGATGGTGTGACGGCGATATGACGGTGACGCAGAGAGCTGGCTATTTTGCATGTCATGAGCGCTGCATTTCTCTTGTGGTTTTTGGGATAGGCATTTCTGCATTGTCATGTCTCGAGATATGTTCGGATGATGGTGTGCTTTCCACGGGGTTTGGTGGTGGATGGGTGGACGGGAATCGGCGTTTGAAGAGGGGCATTTGTTGTTATTTACTGCATATTTGTATCCGCAGAGTAGGTCCAGGACATATACAATTGGTCGTGCTATATCTATGCATTGGTTTTACGTATTGCGTCGAAGCAAATAGTTAGATTCATTATTAAATTAGCTGCAAAAATACCAGGGTATCCGCCAATACTCCGGACATGCCGCCAGCTCCGAAGACCAAAGACGCCTGCATACATCCCAATCAAGCACCAAGCACACTATGCTCCGTCCGCGGCGCCTCATCCCCTACCGTCGACCCACTGGCTCTCCGTCTGTCGCCATGTTCCGCCGGCCGACGCACCTCGTCGACATAGTCGATGCCATCCCCCGCGTCATCGGCGAACGGGCCGCGGTCGCTAGTCGAGCGAGAGGTGGCTACGTTGACGAGGGCGCCGCCTTTTACCGTGTCGTCAGGGCGACTTTTGACGAAGCCCATTTCGACGTAGCGTTCGACATCATCATCGCGGTCTGGCTTATCGTCGCCGCTGTGCGTCTTCTTGGAGAAGATGCCCCAACGGCTAGGCGACAACCAGGCGGGCATCTTGCGTTTCAATTTGTATTTCTTGGGAGTGCGCTCGCCGCGGAGGAGTAGGAGGGTCTTGTCCTCGTTGAGCTCGCAGGCTCCGCATAGGTTGAACAGATAGATTATCAGGAGCACCGGGGTGTAGCCGAGCCCGTACAGCCAGCCGACATGCACGTCCGCGTTCATCGGGGATAGGGACCAGAGGAAGGCGGAGGCGATGGTATAGCCGACCTTCACGAGGAGGATGGCGAAGGCGACGAGGAACTGTGACGGGGCGGAGTCAAGGTATTTTCTGAGAGGCCGGCCCGGTGGCCGTGGGATGTAGCGGTAGATGCTGTGTTCGAGGCTGTAGCAGATGACCAGCACGGCGACGATGCCTGAAATTCCGGCGGCCTTGAAGCGGGCGTCGGTTGCGGTGGGTCGGGCGTGGTGAGCCTCCTGCTGGGGACTCCGCTGCAGCTGGATTGGAGTCCAGCTTCGTGGGATGGTGAGCAAGAAGTTCAGGACGGCGAACGAATAGAACACCAGCGGCAGGTAGATTTCTTGCTTCCGGCGGGTGTTGTCATCGGCCGGCTGGGTGAAAGCCAGAGGATCTCGATCGCACATTTGACGTTCTTGCCACGAGCCCCTGATCCAAATGTCGGCATTAGCGTCTATCCTACCTTGATAAATGCATTGGAGAGAAAGCAATACCAGTGTCGCACAGCCTCCCAGACAGAAGCCATCAGCATCGGCGTCATGATCGTGTAGAAGATGCTCTGCAAGATCAGCGGCGCGCTCTCGAGGTAGTTGCGGTCGACATCGACAATCATGAAACAGCTGATGGTGCCACAGACTGCCACAAGCAGCAACCAGTACCACTTCCAGCGGCGGCTGACAAGACTGAACCGCGTATCCAGAGGCAGATACCTCCGGCCGTGGCGGTGGAGATTGGCTATGGTGAAGGCGACGGAGAGGGCGAACAGCAGACCAAAGGTTAATCCGAGGGAGCCGCGTTGGCTGATACTGAGGACTGGGGAATAGCAGGAGGTGGCATTGACGAAGGAGCCATTGGAGAACATGTGGGGTTGGTAGCCGTTGAAAGTGAGGTAGCACTGCGAGACATTGGAGAGGGTCCCGTTGGAGTACAGGGTGTAGTTGTAGCGGTTCAAGGACGTTAGGTTGAAGTGGACGTCGTTGATGATCACGTCGGTTGCGTTGGCACCCGCGTGGAAGGGCACGCGCGACCTGACGAAGAGGAGAGACATGTTGGAGCTCGCAATCGACGGACAGGGCGGGAGATTGCGCAGGATTCAAGCCGGCCCTTGACGGCGGCAGAGCTGGAGTAGAATAAGTGACTGAGCATTGTGGGCGAGGAGAGGCGACGGCAATGGGCGAGGAGGAAGCGGCGGGAAGTCAGGAAGAGAGAGAGAGAGAGAAGATTGATGGAGAGATGACGATGACAGAGACGGCAAACACAGCAAACACCGCGGACCACGGGAATAACCGTGTAAAATTACTTGACAGCAGTACAATACATACAATACAATACAGAATACAATACAGACAGCCCTCGCCCGGCTTTCCAAACTGGGACAACCCGGCTCACCTGACCCGCGGAGTCTGAAGATGCTGATCGTGTATCGTGTTGGCTAGTCTCCTCTCTCTGTCTCATTTGCCAGCCCGTGCCCAAGGCCCATCCAAGGCCCAACCGCCGGTCATGCCCCGTGCAGCGGGTGTCCGTGCTGCTGTCACTCGCTGCTGGCCCACTTCTGTACATCTCTGTACTCTTCTCTTCCCCAGATGCCTTGCAAGGCACTTCCCTCCAGTCGGAGTACTCATACTCCGTCTACAGAGGCCCGTGCCGATCACGCTCAGGCCCAGACCATCCAGCGTGCGGGATGTGGCTTCGAGCAGTCCAGCTGTGCTGCAAGCCCGTGCAGGCCAGAATGCGGCCAAGTTTGCTAGCTGTCTGGGATACGTACCACCCTGGGATCATATCTGGAAGCTGATCGGGGCAATCATGCTGATGTACGTACGAGACTGGTTACTCGCACTGACGGACGATCGATCTGGTGTCATAAACTGAGTGACTATTCCAGCAGACACAGAATTCCTCAGATGGGTCTGATCCCTGGCACTAGGCCAAGCGACTAAACCGAACTGGCCTCCTTTCCCCGCATGCAATGCAGAGTCAGACGCGAGAAAGCAATCAAAACCCATCCGTCGATCCAATCTCGCCCTCCCCTAAATCTGGCCAAGACCCCCGCTCCGATCCGCTCTCTTAAACCTGGCTTCTGTCGCTGCACGTCTTGTCCCCTGTCCCTGGGTCCTTCCTCCTTGCCTCTGTGCGCCCGCCAATGTTGTCCTTACAAAGCCATCCTGCGTTCGTGATTTCCGATCTCAACAGAAATGATTTCCCCTCCGACCAGAGCTCTCAGCGTCGCGATTCCGCTCGCTCAGTCGCCGAAACCCCAGCCTGGCCCGATAGTCCTGCCGTAGAGGACAGCAGCCTTCGTCGGGACAGCTACGGTACCGACGGCAATTCGAACGGGTCGGACGGAGAACGACCGCCGGATGGCTCGCCCACCAGGTGGGGTGTCAGGATCTACCAGAATCCTTTTGCAGACTCGTCGCTTGTGTCTCCGAGATCTCCCACGACATTCGAATACAGTGCCATCACCACCCCCCATGAAGATTTCTCCAACGACGATGTCGTGCCCAAAATCGAGGAGCTGGACGACAGAGAGGAGTTGCACCGCATCAAACCGTCGGATGTGGGGAATGAAAGAGATGCCACGGGTGTTCCCGCCAATGTTCCACGGAAACGTGGGCGTCCACGCAAACACCCACTTCCTGTTCCGGTCAAGGCCACCAAGGGCCGCTCCAAGACGGGTTGTATAACCTGCAGGAGACGAAAGAAGAAGTGCGACGAGACCAAGCCGGCGTACGTATCCCTCCTCTTTCTAAGGTCGCATGATCGCTGATGAGATTGGCCCAGGTGTCTGAATTGCCAGAAGAATGCTGTCGTCTGCGAGGGCTATCCTCCGAAGGAGATCTGGAAGAGTGGGAGACAGAAGTTTGAGACTGGTAAGTTCCATTTTAATCCTGCCTGCTTATACCGCCGCCCAAGTTTCGTCTAACCTCAGTTTGCCTCTTCGCAGCCACTCGGACCCAGTCCCTTATATTCCTCCCTCGCTCCCTCCCTCTACTGATCGACGGCATCGAAACCGAAACCGACCGGAGACTCCTCGACCATTTTGTGTATGGCTTCAGTCGCGTCCTGACCCTCATCAACGACGACTCGAATCCGTTCAAGGAAATCCTCCTCCCCATGGCCACCCAGCACCGAGGTCTGATGCATTCTCTCATGTGCCTCTCCGGATCTCACCTATCGGGGCTGGACCCAGAGCCAAAGATAAAGGAGCGGAAGTACTTTCACTTTCATCGCGCGATAAAGGATCTGATGGACAGCATCAATTCGACCTCGCAGCGCTCGGAGAAAGAGCCACAGCTGCTCGTCGAGGATCCCATCATTGCATCGACCATCGCCTTGAGCCTGAATACCATTTGCGAAGGCGAGACGAGAGGCGAGTACAGGCCCCATATGGACGCGGCGAAGTTCTTGCTGGTGAACCAGCAACCGCGGAACGAGAAATTCCGGCAGTTTATTCTCGAGTTCTTCCAGTACCACGATGTATCCAACTCTATCACCTCACTCGATCGCCGGCCGGCTCACCTACGGGGGGATCTGCGTCTCCCCGACTTCATCCCTCACGCGCAGGCGGGTGCCTTCCTAGGGGTGTTTGACGGTTTGTTCAATTACATATCGGAGGTGACGAAGCTGCGAGATCGCATCCGGCATCGGTTCAACGAGGGCTACGAGCCAGCGATAGACTACCAAACGTTGAGTGAAGCGGTCACCATAGACTCGGCCATCCGGTCCTGGGAGCCGTCGCACGAGCCCAACACACCCAACTGGTTCCTCGCTCAGCTGTACCGCCAATCGACCTGGGTCTATCTGTATCGCACCATCTGTTCCTCGCAACCGAGTGAAAAGATCGCGTGTGTGGTCGACGACGGCCTGTCCTTCCTGGACCAGCTTCCTCAGGATGCTGGAGCGTACAGCATCGTGCTCATGCCGCTATTCCTAATGGGCTGCTCTGCCTTTGTTCCGCACCAGCGCGACCGAATCAAGCAGGGGTTTGAATCCCTGCAGTCGTACTCCAACCTTCGCAACATCCGGCCGGCTTTCCGAGTCGTCGAGCGGGTGTGGGAGGTGATGGACTCCGTCATCGAAGACAGCTGGGATTGGGAGAAGATCATCAAACATATGGATATGGATTTCCTGATCACTTGACCTATTTCTTTCTCGTTCAGAAATTGGACGCTTTGCATTATTCATTCATTTGACGGCGTTATTGTTTGGGCTAAGTATGGTTGACATACATGGCCGGTTGTCGAGGAAAGGATGGTGCTACGGGAACAAAATTGGACTACTGGCTGCGCTATTGGGAGTCTGCGATGTGTTAATAGTACTGAGGGACAATACCATACCAATATCAATATCAGGGTATCTGAATATCAGACTGTAACTATGTCCTGTACGTATTTACATTACATGTTTTGTATTTGTATCTTGTATGGGCCCCACTGATCAGCCCACCCGCGAAGCCGAACGACCGAAGGCTCCGATTGGTAGGATATACCGTTGGGAGCCACTGCATTGTACAATTGCACACAGATCACCATGAATCATGCCTCTTTTGGCAATTTATAGACCAGCATAGGAAGTAGGTGAAGTGCAAATGAACTATACGGCTTGTATTTACAGCGGTTCTGTGAGCGGTGCGTTGCCGCATTTCGAGCAGCTCGGGCATGCTCTTCCTCCGTTTGTTAATCCCGCCGAGATTTTGATTGATCTTGCTGCTGTTGATAATCGCACTGAGGCGCTTGAGCACGCTTCCCAAGCCAGTGTTGAATACCTGAAATCGGCGTGGAAATCGAGGACCATATCAAAAAACAAAGAGGCTACAGAGGCTACAGAGACTACAGAAGAGACCACGGAGAAGAGCCCTACCGAAAATGAAACAGTCCACTGCCAATCCGATAGCTCAAACATGAAATCAGTGTCTTTCCGACGGCAGTTTGATGTCCTTAACTCTCGCACATTCAAAACGACCATCCGAGATCCTCTGGGAGTCGCTGGCAGTCTTCTCGAAACCGTGGGAATGTCGGTCATCAACGGCTGGACCTTCTTGCAGCTGAGCCAGACCCGGGCCGGCATTCGGTCTCGTCAAGGGAGTCTCTATACAGCCAGTAATCTGAATGGCTATATTATTCTCCTCTACGAGACCTACCGCCTCACAATCGACATCCAGCTTTTCGACCGCGAGAGAAGCGAAGGCGTGGTCGGTGTGCCTGAGTTCTTGCTCAGCAGAAGGGCAGCTCGTCTACTGCTGGAAGATATCCCAGTTCCATTCATATTTGCCATAATATACTATTTTGTGGTGGGCTATCGACTGAGAGTTGGCCAATTATTCGTCTTTCTGGCTCTTACGCTCCTTACCCATTACATCGCTGTCACCATTGCTGCTGTTGCCATTGGCGCTTTGCGGAGTTTCCCCGCGGCGACCCTGGTGGCCAATCTTTCATTTACCCTGCAGTCGTTCGCTTATGGATACTTTCTACAGTACCAGCAGATTCCCGTCTACGTGAGGTGGTTGAAGTAGGTGGCATACACATTCTACATATTCGGAGCCCTATGCGCCAACGAATTCATTGGCCCGAATGGCCCTCCAGAGGGCCAGTTCTACGCTTGTCCATACTCAAACGACCCCAACGACCTTGCATGCGAACAGTACACCGGCCGCTATATCATGAACAGTATGGGATTTCCTCCGAACTGGATCTGGAGACCGACAGTGGTTCTGGTGGCTTTTGTTCTCGGCCATTATATCCTTGCTGGAGTGCTCCTGCAGTATAACAGATTTGCAACAAGCATTGCACAGGCTCGAAAGACCGACGTGGATTTCTCAGCGGGAAAAGAGAAGATTGCAAACCGTCAGAATGAAACCCGCAAGGTCGCCATCTCTCTTTACAACTACGCGCTTGAAATCAATAAACGGAATCTCTTCAGGCGAAAGTCACGTCTTTTGACGACCCTTAGGCCCATTACTGCGGAGTTTCACCCCCGGGGAGTTGAACGTCATCATGGGGCCCTTCGGGGAGTGGGAAGACCTCCCTGCTCAATTCCATCGCTCGAAGGCTTCTGGTTTCGTTTGGAACTCAATACCGATTCTACGGCGACATGCTGTACAATGGTGCTGTACCTTCAGAGAACGTCATTCGTTCGATCTGTGACGTCGTTTGTGACGCAGGAAGACGACGCTCTGATGCTGTCCCTGACGGTCCGCGGCCGGCCTCAGGCTTCCCCGGTGGATGTTGCACGATAAAAAAAACCCGGCGAGCGGAAGAGATTCTGTTCAAAATGGGCCTGAAAGAATGCGCCGATAATTTGATCGGGAATGAGCTTATCAAAGGGATCAGCGGCGGAGAAAAGAGACGAGTCTCAATAGCCATCCAAATCTTGACAGACCCAAAGGTACTGAGTGCTCCTCGACAAGCCAACGTCCGGTCTGGATGCCTTCACAGCCATGTCGATCATAGAGGTCCTGAAGGGTTGGCCGCCGAGGGGCGGACGCTTGTCATGACCATCCATCAGACTCGATCAGAGATCTCTTTTATCACTTCTCATGCGTCCTGCTTCTGGCCCGGGGAGGGCACCCCGTTTACACGGGTGCAGGGGAGAAGATGCTGCCGTATTTCGGGTCCCTTGGGCACGAGTGCCTGAAAACGACAAACCCGGCTGACTTTGTACCGAATCTCATCACCATCGATCTCCAGCAGGAGGACAGGGAGGCCACCACGCGAGAGAGGGTGCAGCGTTTGATCGCCAACTGGGGAAAGAAGGCGCAGGAACTCAGCCGGACAACGTCGCAGATCGCAACACGGGCCGAACTGGGCAGTCTTCGGAGACAGATGCTGCCGTTTAGGATCACGTTTCCGCTGGTGTTGCATCGCTCGGCAAACAACTTCTGACGACAGCCTCCTTTGGTCATGGCGCGGTCGATGCAGATAGTGGGGATTGCTATTATCATGGCGCTGTTCTTTGCGCCGCTACAGAACGACTATGCAGCGGTGCAGTCGCAGATGGGATTTATCCAGGAATTTGCGGCACTGCATTTTGTCGGTGAGAATCATTCTCTGGCCCTACCTGACTGGCATATACTAAGATACGAAGGAGTGCTTCAAAACATCGCCATCTACCCTAACGAGCGAGACGTCTTCTATTGCGAGGAAGCAGACAACTGCTACTCAGCCGAGTCGTTCATGGTGCAGTACACAACGCTAGAAATCCCATTCGAGATAGTCTCGTCGCTAATCTTCGGCATCCTGGCCGCGTACGCGGACATCCTCAAACACCAGCATTTCTTCTGCAACCTGGTCCCAGCAGCTCGCCCACGGCTCCTGCCCCATCATCACCTCCGGTCATCCGGTCGCAGGAGTTTTTGGATCGCGCGAGGGATTTGCGCGCGCGCGTTTCAAGAGGCCTTGAGATCCTGCATCATTTCCTTACGCGGACGCCTACGACTGCTTACGTTGTCGGTACATACGTAGTCGTCGGCTAGCAAGCGGCCTTTGCCACCATGGATAACCAACCCCCCGGCTCGCCCAAAGAGGAAAGCCTGTCGACTTCTTGGCCCATTGACAAGGAACGGAAAGGCCGGAAGCAGTCGCCGCTTAACTTCTCATATTAATAACTTAATAATCCCACTACGTAATTCTGCATTCTACGAAAGTTCTCGACGTCCTTCGCCCACCAAGAACAGGAAACCAGTCACGCACCCACCACAAGAACTACTACGTACCCTACCCAGCGACAAACCCAACAATCGACCCCGCCAAGCCTCGACACCAACAACCAATGAGCAACGGCGATAGGCCGTTAGGGCACCAGAAATCCACCAAAGCATGGAACCACGTAGAAAACCAATGGTCCAATCGCAGAACATTCTCGCCACTCCCGCAGACCCGCAGACCGGTCAGGCCAGGGGCGTGGCCAGCCGGGCCAATCACGTTGGATTGCGGCGGGAAGGATCCATGGGGCATTGTTAGAAGTACGTATGTATCCATGGCAGTGGGTTGGGATTGAGGCTCCACTGACTGACTTGTAGCAAGGGCCAGGCGACGCCATGGTGGGGGGTGGGGTTCCTTGTTCTTCTTCCCTGTTCTCGTCTTGTCGCCAGTGGAGTGGTCTCGATTGGTCGATTTCAAAGACTTTTGAGTTTGGCTTGAGCGATTATTTTCCCGGCTGCACGCAAGAAAGCAAGGCAAAACGGCGCGCGGGTGTTCCTGCAGAGATCGGCGGGTTTACTGCTGGCTCCTTTTACTGGATTGTTTCAAAGATGTGGTAACGAACGAATCAATTCAACGAATGAACGTTTTGACTATCTATTCTATATTCTATCGATCACATTCCATCCAGTCTGCTCCTCCATTCCTTTTGTCCAACGCCCACGGTCCAACGGTATAGGAATCATTTATTCATGCACATGGACTCGTAGTAATCCAATCCAATCCAATCCAACCAGGAATCCAACCCAGCCCTCGCAGAGGGAACAAATCCCAAAAGAATATGTAAAAAGAAAAAGGGGGCGGCAAGCGAACGGAATCGAGCGAGCGATGTCAAATCGAGCCCCCGGAGAAGAGAAGAGAAATCAATCATAATCAACCGAACAAATCAACAACCCCTTACAACAGACCAACATCCATCTCGAAAGAGGTGTCGATCGGGCAGGCGTTGGTCGCCTCGTTGTCCATGGGGTGGAGATAAGCGTCCGCGCACTTCTTGTCGCCCGCCTTGCACACAGCGGCATGGCACTCGGGGGTAGTGACGCTGGGCTTGATGGCGAAGCCGTGCTTAGTGAACAGGCTGCGGCTCTTAATGTCGATGACAGAGAGGTCCCAGAAAATCTTCGGGTCCGCGGTGGTGTACTCGAACTGCAGGACATGCGACCTGTCGGGCTCCGCTGCCATCTTGACCGACACGCCGCCTTCGTCCGGCCTCTGCCACGATTGCCGGAAGGTGCCGCCGTTGGGCGCGAGCGTTTCCATGTCATGCGCGACGGTGCCAACGGACCACAGATAGATTTCCTGGTCCAGGTTGTTCTTGATGGTCACGCCACCGGCGCCGCCGCTGGGGGAGGGAGTGGGCGACGGGGAGGGAGTGACGGTGGGAGTGCCGGCCTCGCGCGGCGCGTGAGGGAGGGCGGAAGTGAGAGTTGCGAAGGCGGTCGCAAGGCCGAGAGCTTTGGTGAACATCATTTTGGCTTCAGAGAGGGCAAATGCCTTGTCCAGAGGCGAAGAAGGGAGTGTAAGACTTTTTGAGATTCGACCTCAAAAAGAGTAGAAATGAATGAATGCTTTGTTTTGCGAGTGATGGAGAGAGAGTGTGTGATGCATCGTCCAGAGAGGACAGGAGGCAGGTTTATATAGCCTGGGCCATGGCGAGAGCGCTCGATTTCACATCCACCAGAACCGGATCAAAGCTTTGAATTGTAACCGAGAACAAAGAGGCGACGAATCAGTGTGTCCCGGATGACTGGAAATCGGAAAAGCATGGATCTGTACAGATGGTGGTGGTACCTGAACGACGTGAAATTGTGGAACTGAAGGCGCAGGGGCTGCCCGATCCTTGGCCACAGGGGACATGCGCCAGACTTGGTCTAGACCAGGAACTGGAGAGAAGATCGAAGAAAAAAAGAACCTTGTGGTTCCTGGTGCGTGGAGCTGGGGCCCTCTGTTTGGCTGGGCCCTGGTTGGTGGCAAGGGCCACAACCCATGGTTCGGTGAACTCATCGTCATGTCAGAATTCGCAAGTCGACCGGCCTGCGCTCAGGGTTGACCGCTCCGGGGACACGTCAACCCTGCAGCCGAGGCCAGCGATGTGCTGTTCGGACGCCTGCAGCCTTCGGGTTGTATGCGCGGTACTTTGACCATAGGTTATTCTGCAATGACAGCGGCAGCCCGTAATAACGATCCGCAGCATCTCAGATCGCGATGTGCCTGACAGTTGGGCAGTTGACCCATGTTTGCAACCGTTTGAGCAGGCGCTCGCCTCGTGTAGAATGGAATGGCGTATACGGTGCTTGTTTGCCTCATGCCGTAGACACGCTACGCCACTAGACTGCGTCTCTCACTGGGCCAGTGGCTGTTTCCACAGGCTGCAAGGAAAAATGCGTTGTTGGTATTCTAAAATCAATCCGGTAACATGGTATATCCACCAGGCCAAGCTCATCCCCAATGGTCCAGACTTCACCAAGGCGTTCGCATCCCGGCCAGACTCGTCAAGGCGCTGTCCCCCGACGCATCCTCTCTTTTCCGATGACCCGCCAGCTCCAAGTTGATTTGCCGATGGATGTGCACCAGCCAGTCCACGTAGCTTTGTGCCTCATTGTTCCGGTCTTCCATCAAGAGCCGTGCGAATTCGTACTCTGCTCCATCCAGTCCTTGCCGCGCCAGTTGGATCGTAACCGCCTTCGACCCACGCGTCGTCGAGAAGTACTGCAACAGGTTGCGCACCTGCGCGTTGAGATGCGTTTCCAGCACCGGAATCGATGACGTCTGCGCATTAAGCCCTTGTAGGGAACCTTTTCCTGGCCCAAACAGGTCCTCCAGTAGGTTTGGCGACACCTGCGTGTGGAGCCAGAGTAGGCAGACTTGTCCGTTGTCCACTAGGTACGCTCCGCCCTCTTCGACCCTCGAATAGCTGGCCCGTAAGGAAGGAGGCACCTGGAGGTGCCCGTGCTCATTGGGGAAACCGTCCTCAGGTTGCATGTTGTGAATGGGGATGATGCGAGGATAGAGGTACAATGATAGCTCTGTACAGCCAAACGACCGAAGCATGCGCATATCATGCATTCGTCGGTCGGATGACTCCTGGCCTCCTGTTCAAACGAGTAGCCTATTAGCGCCGAAGTGCCTAGACTGTCTTCTGGAGCTCCTACCTTTGAACGGCCTCGACTTGATCATGCTCAGCATGAACATCGAGAATTCCTTCAAGTTCTCCGGCAACACGAGCTGCCCAGGTGGATGCGATCCTGAAAAGAGCCTGCGATATCCACCGAATATGTCGACCGTCTTCTCCGTGATGCTCCCGCGAATATCCTTGAGTGATTTATCAAGCATTTTGGAGGCCGCTGCCTGTGTCAGATACACGTCTCGTGCTAATCCAATAAACAACCATACCTTCTTTGGCGATGATGTTCACCACAGAGTCTTGGTCAATGAACTTCATAGTTTCCATGCCGCCCTCGTTTACCGCAGCAACCACATTGATGCACCGGACACGTCGTTGGCCATTGGCCGAAGTATACAGCAGGGCTGCCTGGAAATGCGCATCCAGTTTCGGGTCGAGCTTGCCATCGTAGCTGAAAAGAACGCCAAGCGCTTTATCCGCATCTACGGCCCCGATTTCAAGGTCCGCCCCAAATGTATGCTGCAGGAAGCTCCCGTGGTACGCAGATACCTGAAGGCCATTCGAGCAGCGGACCTTCATCAACGCTTGATATCCCGTCTCGCGCTGGACCGTGTGGGCCATCTCCTTGGAGAGTTTCAGGAGATCTCGTGGAGCATGGAAATTGGGATAAAAGTAAGTCTCTCCCCCAGTAACTCCCGAAACATGCCCTAGGATCGCGTTAGCCGCACATCGCGCAGTGGCAATGAACCAAGCCTACCGATTGTTGCAACATCCATGTATGTTCCACTGGGTGCAGCAAGGAAGAAATCAACCCCAATACCAGCTTCTGCAAGCTTGCTGGCTGTCTTTTTCCATACAGTATGATCGGTGTTGAACAGTTTCTTCTCAGCATCCGTTCCATGGACCTTCGGGTCTTCTCTCATGAAGAGTTTGCCAGGACCCCATGTAGGTAAGCCAGCTAACGAGCAGATTATCTTACCGCCAGTCGACTGCAATGCAGAATAAGCTGCATTCAGTGTGGGAAGACATGCAGATTCGGGGTTCTTGATGTTTGAAAATATTGAGGGGATTTGGCTCAGAAGGGAAGTGATGACGGTCCTAGTATCGGTCAGTTATACGCCTCATGGGATGTCTCGAATTGTTGCGCACTTTGACTCGTAGGGGTCCACAAAAAGACCCTCGCTCAACGGTACAAAGGGTTCTTCCAAGTCCGTCATCACCATCATCTGCGCTTGGTTGAGTTGCGCCTGTCGCCGAGTAAGCAGAACATTCAGTCTTCGCAAGATCGGAGCATACATTGAGATTATAAAAGTGCACTTCCCGATCGAAAGTGACGATGCCAATTTTAGACCCCTCGGGTATCTTCCGCGGTGTTGATTCATCCTCTGGCTCCTCGTCGGCCGTACCGTAAAGGGCGTCCATGATGCCTCTGCAGATTCCCTTGAGGAACCCTCGATTGACCGACTCCTGGCTAACATCGATCAAGAACAACCACTGCAAACCAACAGGCTCTTTGTTCCAGTACTCCTTTGGAACCAAGAACTCAACCGTTCCCATCATCAACTCCGGACGCTGCAAGCGGTCGACTCGTGCCCCGGTCATCTCCACAGGCGCAAAGTATTCCGGTGGCACATCATTCGGGAATGTGCACATGTTGCAAACGAACTTATCCCCCCCGGCTCTAAAGGACATGAAAGGGTTGATATATGCTCTGCATCTCCGGCATCGCGGGGGACCCATGTCCCCAAAGTCCAACACCGGAATCGGCTGCTCACCCGGGTCGGGTCGAGCCAGTGGCTGCAGGGTCATACCCAAAGGCAGAGCGGTAGAGGAGAGGAAGTCAGAGGTAGACGGGATGTTGTTTAGCGTGAGACGGGCATATTTGGGAGACGAGTTGCCTTGGTCGTGAGCGACGAACGGAATCGCAGCAGGAGGCGGGATATGGCGCTCCATCGTCGGAAAGGCATGGCTAAAGTAGTACTGCGCCGGGATATCGCGAGATCGTGGAATGCTAGGAATCTGCTCGGGGTCGACTTTTCCTTGAGTAGGCACCGTACCCGAACCGGTTCCAGGAAAGCTCGGTTGAGGAATACCGGCGGGACTGGCGTGCTGAGGGCCGGCAGCAGGAGGCATTTGTTGCGGCGTTTGACCCAATCCAGGGTTCATGAATTGGGCTGGAGCTCCCTGGGGAGCCGCGTTGTATGGCTGCAGAGGAGCAGCATCGCCGCCACCAAGGTCGTGAAATGCATGCCGATGTTTCTTCCTTTGCGTGCGGGCCCCTCCATCTCCAGCTATACCCAACCCTCCCATCTGAGACGCCAACCCGGCCATATTAGGTCCTGCTGAAGCTCCCATTGCATCGGGGGCCCCAATATTGTACGCGAATTGGGGACTCGGGGCTAGATTCGGCTGTTGTGGGTAGCCGTAGGCGGACGGTGATTGTTGACTCGGGGCGGGAGGCCCGTAGGAGGCACCTGGTTGGGGAGGGGCGGTACCAGGAGGGTCACCGGGAGGAAATTGAGACGGAGGAGCATTGTAAGCCATTCGATTGGGGTCGTAAGGATCTTGGGCAGGCATGCCACCTTGGCCGAAGGGGTGATGCATCTCATGGTACGCCATGTTGTCTCATACCGGGGGATTCGAGCAGGCCAAACGGGGAGAGAGGGAGGGCCAACAGGGTCTGATGCAGCGGAGGAAGCGTCGGGAGGCGTATGAATCGAATTGGGTGAGAAACGAGGGAGGACGAGGTTCTTTGGAGTGTTTAGGGAGACTTGAGACAGACCACCTAATGCTCCGGATTTATTATGGCCCGCGCACGTGCATGCCTCAAAAACAACTTCTATACTCCCAGCAGTACTATACTGCACTATCCAACACCTGTCTACGTCTACTGGTCCTACCTATATTGACGACTGGAAAATATTGGTGTTCCCATGATAATTTTACTTGGCTCCCGAGTTCGGAGTTGTACGCCTGCATACGCCGAATCCCTGCCCAGGAGAAAGTCAATCGGAAATTGGAAACGCGACGAGAGAAGACTGCATCGAAAACAAGACCAGGAACTCCAGAGAATAGAGGCATCTTTAGGGTGCAGTCTTGGTTTGGCATCGGCACGTCAGCTGAGTCCCGGGGCCCTAATGACGGGGTACTGCTGGCAACTTGAAGCCATAATAACATGAGCAGAGCAAAAGTAAGGCAAACAAACATTTATGACCTGTATTGATATTATCCAGAAACCATATTCTGCAGTTTAAAACTGGCCTGGACGGTAGGATGGTGGCAGTCTGTCGTCTGTTCAACCAGAGCTATTCGTTTGCAGTGACTAGGGTATTACACTTATCATAAGTGTTTATATACCCTGCCTTATTCCGTCCAAAAGGGTGACTCTGCATAGACCACTGTTGCGACGTGATTCGCCAGTCTCTACTATGCCATGGAGGTATAGTCATGGCGTGCTGGTGGAACAGGATCTACACCTATATCGACGAGACAGGCGCTAAGCACTACTCGGACTGGTATTTGCAGAGTAACCCGAGGCGGAGAGCAAGGAAAACCTTTACGGCGTGGGATACTCTGGTGCAGTGTCGCGATACGGAGGCTATTCATGCCTGGCAAAGGCACATCAGCTCAGCGCCGAGAAATATAGATCCCAGGGCATTAATTGATCGGGCGACTTGAATAAGATGGGGAATTGATCTGGACATATAGTATGAACTTGATCCTGATTCCCAATTTGCAGCAACATTGCTCAAGCATAGTCAGTCTATTTCGCCAAGTGGCAGCTGGCTGGGGCAGATATCAAGATCTACCCTCTGTCAGTTTCATCAATCTTGTTGTTCATCCTCGGGCTCATCTGTAGGGACTTGCTGGATATACTCGTTCGTCCGGGGACCGGTGTATTTCCTAAACAGGCATCAGCAATACTCCATGCCAAATGACTATGAATGGATACGTACCCTCTCGCAGAAACCCACCACCATACAAGCGCAAACGCAGCAATGAACGCCCCGACGCATACAGCGTAGTTCCTAGCAGCCGATATCAGCTCCGAAGTTTGAGTACTGCTCGGGCAGTTCCAGTCCACTTACATGTTGGCCGCTGTTACCGGCACCTGGGTCGGGAAGAAAAGTATAGTGCTGATGAAAAGGACCCAGACGATGGCCACGATGTTGACGGGCTTTCCCCATCTGCCCATGGTGAACGGCCCCTCGACAAAGTCAACCTTGGACTTGTACAGCTGGTGCGCGAGGATGACGGCTATGTACGAGAGGTCGAGCGCTGGCGCCGTGATGCTGAATATCGCAGTGGCCGTTTTGACAGATCCAATGGCTATGCAGTTTAGGCCGATGCCGAAGATAACCACAAACCAGACTGCGTTTACGGGAGTATTGGTGTGTTTATTGATCCGGGACAGCAGTCTGCAGTTAACGCTGTGAGATGAGACCCTGAAAACTTTGAATAGGCAGCTTACGAGGAATAAGGAAGAGCACCATCACGGGAAAATGCGAAAGCCATTCTCGTGTCGGCCAGCATGGCAGAACAGCCGGTGAAGAACTGGACTAGGATTGCGAATGCCCACATAATAGTGCCTCCCGTCCTCCCTCCTGCATTCAAGAAAATCTGCGCAGCTGGGAGGCCAGTCGGTGATTCCAGGATGGCGTCCAGATCGGTCAAACAGAAGCACATGGAAACGGTCAGGATCCAGCCGAGCGCTCCAGAGACTAACACGGCAGTCTGAATGGCCATGGGTCCTCTCACCGCGGCATCATGGGCCTCTTCTGACATGCTAAATGGACTAGTTAGCGTCTGTTGGGCGGGATTGGTTGCAACTCACTGAGTCGTCCCATCGTAGTCTGTCATCGTCCAGGCAACGGCCAGAAAACCAAGGAGGAAAGAGAACCCTTTGGAGCCCCATCCCGAGCCGTCGGTAAAGTGGGCGAAGACCCAGCTGGCCGGCTGTTTGTCTGGGGTCAAGTACAGAAGCGCGAAGCAGATACACAATGTCGCGGAGACTAACCAACGGTCAGAAACAGAGCGAAGCCTTGGGCCTTGATCATACTGTTGATAGGCGCAAACCAGAGAACAATCCCGTGCAACATCTTGGTAGTCAGCGAGCATATCACGCCCAAGACACACAGAACCAGTATCGAAAGCAGAACGGTCTGCAGCGCAGTCCTGCACCTCACTCGTCAGTAGACACAAAACCAGAAAAACCACCAGTCGGCATACGGCGAATACGGATATCTCCCATCGACAAGATCCGAATTCATACTCGCGCACGCGAGCAGCATCTGGCTGACTGTATACGCGACACTCGAGACACCGGCGGTCTGGCCGAGGAGATTACACCAGCCCTGGATCCAGGCGAAAATAGGGACCTGCGATTCGGGGACAACGTGCTTGGTGACAAAATACATGCCGCCGGCAGTGGGATAGGCGGACACCAGCTCTGCAACGGAGCTTCCTATGCACATGGCCATGCATGAGCCCAGGAGCCAGCACCAGACGGCCGTTGCTGGGCCCCCTGCGGCTAATGGAGCCCCGAACGTGGCCGGGACGGATCCCAGAATCCCCAGAATGGAGATGGCGTAGGAGATGGTGGACCATTTGGAGAATTCGCGGCGGAGTTCCTGTCCAGTTGTCGCAATTAGCCTGGCGATAGACGTCGGGAGGCGTTACCTGCTTGTAGCCGATGCGGGCCAGCAGGAGCTCGTCAAAGTCTCCGGTCGTAACCATGGTGGCGTCAGGTGCAGAAAATATGAATAGTTAAAAATAGAGGACATGGCGTCTGGTGTGTACAGGTGGGCAAATACAAAGATGCGGTGAGATCCCTGTCTAGTATCAAATAAACAGCCTGTCAACAGAAGAGATATCGCATTCCACATACTGGATATATCTGCAGAGTCTGTAACCTGTATACATCCCAGCAAAATACATCCATACTACTCAACTAGCAAACAACCCTAAATCGCCCCCAACGTCTACCCCCATGCAGCGCGGCAATCAGCCCAAACGGCTCGAGTCGATGCTCGCCGCCCACCCACCACCAACTCCAGCTATACATGGCGACCGCGCTGGCGTGGAACAGCGCAAAAGTGGCGCCCACAGCGCAGCCGACCCGTGTGTGGCGAATATGGTACTCCCGCAGGAACCAGCAGTGGAAGACGGATGGCGAGGGCTGAGCCGTAGAGGAGGCGAACGGAGACACAAGGGAGATAGATCCGAGGCACTTGGGAATACGAGGCTGTACAGTCCAGAGCAATACAGTCCACAGCATTGCCGACAATAGTTGATTATAGAACTTAAACATGCGATTCTATTCCCAATGCTTGGTCCCACGAGCCCACCATGATTATCCTCCAGCTACAACAGCCAGGCCCTCGTAGATCTTCCGCTTCACTGCAAGGAAGCTGCCCGCGCCTCTCCCTGCAGCCTGGTTCGATTGAGCGGCTGCTTCGATTTCGATCTTGCCAGTCCCCGACTTCCTCACGGCCACCTGCCCGTCAATCAGAAGCGTACCTTCGCCGCGGAACTCGGCCGCGTGTCCAGTCCCCTGCATGATCCGCCGCAGGTCGGCCAGTCTCAGGTCGCCAACGTGGAGAGGTCGAGCCATAGACCTCGTCCCCGCCGCCATGTTGGCCGGAAGGGTGTCCAGCATCGGAAAGACGTCAGATTTTTCCGCCGCCGGCTTTGACCCATCCAGGGTAGAAACAGCGCCGGAACTGGACTCGCCCTCCAGCAGCTTCAGCTTCTTGTTGGCTGATTCGGCCGATTCATCATCCTCGTGAGTTATCTCCGGTCCTCTCAGTTGTGCAGTTAATGCGACGACTCCCAGTGTTCGGACGTGTTGCCACTGCAGCCGTTTAACAAGGTTGTTGCTCAACTTGACCATCCATGCGTTCGTATCGACGCTAGCATCAATGACCTCGCCATTGGTTGGCGTGAAGATGGCTGCCGAGTCGGCCGAGGGGGCTTCGCCGTCGGGCCTGACGTTTAGAAGCTTCCTGCATTCCGTAGCCAGTGCTGAGGTCTCTTCTTTCATGCCGCCTACCAGGATCAACTTGCGAGGTTGGATGAGCGGAATGAGCATCTCTAAGCTGCGCTTGTCGTGCATGCCCATGAAGTCGACATAAGCAAGCCGGGCATTGACAGTGACCGCTTCCTTCTCGTAGACGGCCTTTGCGGGCCCCTCGAATTTCTGGTCGTCCAACTCTTCCTCTGATGAAGCACCCGCATCGGCACCGTCGGCATCGTCCTCGAAACCAAGCTCGTCCGCCACAGTTGCGTCTTTCCGCAGGTGCTGGCGTTTACTAGTACCCCCAGGTAAACTCCGCCCACTGGGTCCTCCAGTCTCGTCCCACCGCCGTTTTTGGCCGAGTTTCATCTCAGAGTCAGTCCTGCGCTGCTGCATGTCTATCTCCTCACGCTCCTCTGCTCGTAGGTATTCTTCTGGTCGGATGAACTCTCCATACTCATCCCCTTTCTTCCGCGGTGCCACGTAAGGGAACATCCGCTCGCGCCCCTTTTTGCCCCGCACATCGTAATCGTACACATTCCGTCGTCGGAGGAGGACGTTGACTCCGAGATCCTCGTCACTAAGGCCAAGTTTGTTGCGATTCGCATGCGCCAATGAGGTGGAAAAGTTCAGAACTCTTCCCTGCTGTTCAGTCTCGGAGTCTTCTGATGTGGTGGAACTTGACCGGTCGTCAAGTGCGTCGGCGGCATTGTCAAGGTCATCCTGGTTCGCTGTTTGCGAAGCGTCCTGAAGTTGCCTCTTGGTAGCGAGATACTGCTGGTAAATCAACTGCTCCCCAGGGTCAAGGGGAGCCCGTCGCGCGTCCATCCAGGCCAGTTCCCGTCCACCACTATGGATCTGCTCGAGTAACTCGCCTTCTGAAGACTTCTCCAGAGCAACGCCGTCTTTTCGCTCTTCGTACCATTGCCATAGCATGCTCCCCAGTGTCATCTTTTGTGACCCAGTCGCATCCCTCGGAAAGTCTGCTTTGTGAAGAGACTTGGTAAGTAAGAGGAGGTTGTTCGGGCCCTCAGCCACCAAGCGAAGGGAGTCTTTGGCAAAGCCCCAGTCCAGAGAAGAATCCGAGGCAAGAATGACCTTTGGTGTCCCATCAGTCAGGATTTTCTCAAGCCTTTTCTTCCGTTCGACTATCCTGAGATGCTTGAACGTAAAAGGGCCCGCTCCCCTCCCTGAGCTATCTGGCCCTGAGTCTCCAGCTCTCTGGCCACCCACTCTGGATTGGCCCTGGCCAGTTGTTGTCTCCATCCCTTCAGTCGCTTCGAATTCGCGCACAATGTTTTCGTCCATCCACTCCAGCATACTTCTCGCTAATCTCATCGTCGTGTGGGCTTTCCTACCGGCCAGACACAGGCCAGCGCCTTTTAGCGGATCATTAGAATCGCTGCTCTCTGCATAGCGCCACGCATGCTCCAATGCATATGCTAATTCGAGGACTCGTGCACTTGTATCTGTCGGTATAAGGACGGTCCCACCCTTTGCAACGCTGCTCCGGATCATATCCAAAAGAATGTCATCGCGCTTCTTTCGCCCTCCCGGGGGAGCAAACTTATTCCCGCCTTTTGCGCTACATATCAGTGCCGTAGGCTTGCGCAGTTGCTCAATGACCTCTGTCCCACTAGCCCCGGATCCTCCAAACCAGGACGCACCGGCCACCACACTTTCTCGCGCCTGATTCCAGTCGACAGCATATACGATGGACTCCATTCCATGTTGTATGTGCCATATTGTTCCTCCAACGGTATGTCCAGCATGGTAAGCCGTAAGCGTAAGCCCGTTGAGGGACGGAGAGAAGGGTGACGGAACTGGTTGATGCGGTTGGGAGTATTTTAGCGGATTGATAAGGGAGAAGTATCTAGCAACCTCTTCGGCAGTGGGAGGCTGTAGGAGAATCCGTCCGGAATTGCTCGCTTCTGAATTCCATTCGCCGCCCTCGGCAACGGATGCAGCTGCTGATGCCGCAGAGCTAGACGCGCCCGGTTCTGAGATGGAGGCCGACGGAAGAAAAGTGGCAGCCAACGGCGATGAAGCGTATAAGTCTTGTAGAAGCGTGCGACCGAAAGAGACAACAGGGCCCGTGGCGTAAACAGGGATCTGGGTAAAAAGCGGGAAGGCCTTGCAGCAATGGGCAAAGGCGCCGATATGCGCGGGCGTCGCATGGGTTAACAGAATGAGCGATAGGGTGGGAATATGCCTAGTGGTAAAAATTATCAGTATTCAGAGCTCGTGAACAGACAGGGCACGCTCGCGACTCACTTCTCCAATTCCGCCAGGTCGAGGGTGTCAAAAGTGTTGTCCCAACCCACATCCACCAGGATTTTTATTCCGCCATCTAGTTCCAATATAGACTGCGAGGCTTTCGAGGGCGACGACTGCGCGCCGAGAAGGGGGGTGAAGGTAAACATGTTGCCGTATCTGCTGGATCCGGATCAACCTAGCGTTTCGGGCACTCGGCGGAAGAAATGCGCTCAAGTCGGTTATAAATTGAGACAAAGGAAAGCGAGCACCTGATATCAGCGCATTGTGGGCAGAATGACCTCGGCGAGGTGGATTCAGAGATGCTTGCAATTGAGAAGTCCGGAAGCTGGAGGATTGGAAGCACGGGTCTTGGTTGGAGAAGTTTGCGCTGTTTGCATAGCCAAGTTCTACTTACTCTCTTCTCTCATCAACTACACCTCTCTTTCAACTGCAGTCGACGACACTTCTATATATACAAGGGACGGAACAAAATACATTCAGATTTTGAGAAAAAACGCCATGAACGCCTGCTATATCGACCAGACACCATCCTTGCCCTAACCGCGGATATGGGCTCATGCTACCATGTATGAAGACCGATCCCCTGTCACTGCATTCTCTTTACCTTGCGCGGTGGGTTCCGTCTGAAAGGACTATCGGCGTGTTGGGTCCTCTTTCGAGATTTACCCATTTCCCTTTTGGCTGGAACGGCTACTGCTAGGAGTCTTTGCGCGTTGGTTTGCGGCTGGCCGGGATGACCATTTCGGGCTGCTTCACAGACTGTTGTTGCCGCTCGCTGTGTACTTTTTGCAGGAAGGTTTTCTCCGTCGAAACTGGCGTCATCTTCCCACTTCCTTTTAAGCCCTGTGGCAGCCTTGAGGAGGCTTTCGCGGCCTGGGGCCGTCGCCCTTGGTGCTGGGATTATTAGCTCTCTGGTGAGCCCATTGATTTCTCCTGCAGCTTCAAATCGTATGACTAGCGTTGAGCTGACGCTTTCATGCAAGCTTTAGCGGATATGTATCTCACCTTGTATTCGTTCAAAATTCCATAGTGCGAGGTCATACGCTTCAGTCGAGGGGCTCACCAGTTCAAGTCCACCTGCATATGCTATGTTAGCTGACTGATGTCAATAGCGATGCATG
Organism: Aspergillus sp. HF37; assembly: GCA_003698115.1. Lineage (NCBI taxonomy): Eukaryota > Fungi > Ascomycota > Eurotiomycetes > Eurotiales > Aspergillaceae > Aspergillus > Aspergillus sp. HF37. The sequence continues at coordinate 12,013 of RAQS01000198.1, read as the reverse complement.
ATCAGCGAAGACAGTGTATGCGGTGTTAAGAAATGCCAGCAAGATCCCTTCCTTGACATCATATCAACCATGGCATACCCTAGTCCAATGGACACGAGGAATGCATGACAGCCCTGCTATCAAGACTCGGGAACTAAGCCAACCACGGTTGAACTCACCGGTAGGTTCTGGAGCAGCGCCGTCCAGCCACTGCGGACGGTTCCCAGATGCATTGTTGCTTTCCCTGGCTTGTGGACTACCACTGTTCTCATCCGATGGAGATTCTTGCCAGAACAAGTCGACCGTATCTCCGGACTCCGGGCTTAGATCCGATGGATGCCCGCCTCCCCACGTGTGATTCCTCATCTTGGCCAACAAACGAAAGGGAGGGCCATTGGCAGCATCACCTCCTCGCCGCGCCAGTGATGGGCGCGTGTGAGACTCATAGATATATCCCGGATAGACCGAACCAGGGAGCTGGCCCGGTACATAATCCGTGTCCGGGGCAGGCGGGAGCGGCGGCAACGGGTCCTCGACTGCGGACACCTTTGGCGCGAACGTTTTGCTATTCCGAATCACTTCTCTGAGTCGTTCCCGTGCGAAGGGATCGTCTAGCGCATCCTCGAGCTCTGTGTATGCATGCACGTACAGCCGGCCGAAAGTAAGCCCACCCCACCCGGCTTCGGGGCCGGCGTCAAACATCCACGCCAATATGCCCATTCCGCCGGTCTCTGCGGCTCCAGGTCGCTCAGGCGGTTGCATTGCTCGTGCCGCACGTGGCCTTATGGCGCCACCTGCCGTCGGTGGTGCGGCGCTCTGTGATGGAGGCAGGATGGCAGCGGTCTCGACAAAAACCCAGCGGGGATGTGGTGCATCTTCGCCGAATGAGATCCTCGGACCATCACCTGCCAGCTGGATTGGGGTATACGATGTCCGGCTCTGTTCGATTGATGGAATGTCTGGTAGGAGCGGGCTCTCGCTGTCCCCTTCCTTTTTGACCAGATGGGTTGGTAGTCCTGCCATTTCGAACCCGGCCTAGGGTCCCAAATCGCGTTGTTTTATATGTCTGATTCCTGTTAGCACGCGAGATCGTCGAATGGGCAGTATACACACACGTTGATCGCGCAAATCAATAGGTAGGGCTTTTGGTATATGCTTGTAGGACAGCGTCTCTCACTGAGGATTCTGGATCGTCTGAAACTGCAACAAAATGCCACTGGGAAAGACCAGCATTATGAACACCCGCATCCGCAGGGCTCCTTTGTTCCTGGCCTGTTGACCGCATCTTGGTACGCGTAAGGCGAAATCTACGTAGAGGCTGATCTTTCACAGCTAAATATAGGGTTTCAAGTGAGTCGACTCGAGAACGCAGCCGAATTCTTTGTCTACAGGAGCGACTCGGGTTATCTTGTAACAAAGACAAGCCATGCCATCCAGAAGGCCGAATCCATGGATCCAATAAATCTTTCAGAGGACCGGTTGTCTTTTGGCATTCGTTGCATGTTTCTGTGCATTCAGTCGCTCACAGTCGAAAATAGTGAGCCGAGTACAGCCCCGAAGCCTCGATATTACCCAGTAACCAGTATATCTGCATAGAACCCACACCATCCGTCGGAGATTGAACATCTGGAATTAACGAATTATCATTCAAATAGATACAGGTAATTCAAAGTCATTGCTGGCGGCAGGACCCAGACAGATGTTGAACATCCAAAAAAACCCAAAGCATACTCATACTAGACAGACTCAAGATTGACGTCGCTATTGCCAGTACTTCGGCTCGTCAAACACATGGTACCGATGGCCGCGCACACCCTCTCCCCGGAAGAGCGCAGGGAAACGACGGCCTTCAGGGACGAATTGTTCTGGGATCTGCATCTCGTCCTCGGGCTCGGACTCGCCAATGACGAATTTGCCGACCTGCGGGTCAGTAAGTTAGCAACACGGCTACGACTTCGGTCAAAGTGCCCTCAAGACAGTGGGAATGACATACCTGAATTTCGGTATCAGTGATTGTGTCTCGGCTCACTCGGGCGTAGCCGGTGCGCTTCAATTTCTTGTAGAGGATGTACTCGCACCACCGATCCCAGTCTGTCTGGTCAATATCCTTCATACCGCTCAGCTCGCTGACATATGTGTTGTAGTTGCCTTCCAGAGGCTTGGTGACCAGGTAACTCAGCAGAATCAGCGGGCGAGGAGATTCGCCCATCAGGTTTGACAGGTACTCTGTTTGAAGGCGGCGGTCTTCCGGGTCCTCATCTTGCCCAGAGTGGAAGACAACAACATCAACCATCTCCCCGTACATATCGAGAGTAGCGTGGATTGCAGGAGCCAGTTCCCCAACGGGCGAGGGAAGGAGGTGGTGAGTCGAGTTGACAATGGGGAATTTGGAAATCAAAGCAGAGCCCCATGTATGCTTATTGGGACCAGGGCCAAAGTCCGCGTACATTCCCAAATCGTCAGCAAAGAATTGGGTCATGTCGCGATTGCCCATGATGATGCGCTGGGTATCGGACTCCAAGAGGCCCATGACATCAATTTCCAGCTCCTGGATCACATCACGCATGCGATATTCTGAGGACCATACGTTATTGTCCAGCCCGAAGTGGATAGTCCAAATACCGGCCGTCACGACCTTGTCGTCCTTGTGGTATGGCGTATAGTCGTTGGTGGGGAAACGCAGATACGCCGCCGAAACCGAAAGAAGTTGCAATATCGCTAGCACGTAAACATAGTACGACCGCTGTCTCTTGCCATTGGGCCCAATGGGCTTGGTCCGCGTATTGGACGAATTCGAAACCGAGGCCGAGTAAACACCTGCCCCAATAGAAAACATCATGGTGATCATCAACCAATCCGTGTGCTCTCGGACAAACGGCCCCCCAGGAACGAAGGCATACGCAACAACCCACACGTGAAAAAGCATCAAGAAAATGTACCAGGCAAAGCCGGCGCCGAACACTTTCGCTGGAGAGTGTCTGATGGCAGAAGAAATTAGGACAGGGGCCACAGCCAACATGTAGAATGCGAGAACAAGGGCACCATAAAACCCGGTCCAGTGTCCGAAAAACGTGAGCAGCGTTGCGCCAAGAGAACTGACACCGAAAGCGGCCCAACTTCCGGCTACGTCTGGTTTGAATAGGCCAAACACAAGGCCAGCGCCCATCACAAAGATTGTTACCGCGCCGTGGGGAACAGCGATGGGACCTCTGATAGGGTATCCTTGCCAGACCCAAGAGATCATCGTGCTAGAATCAGAGAGAAGGGAATGCATTGCAAAAAGCATACCTCCAATCCCAATTCCAGCCAGCGTTGAAGACCCCTTCTTTCCACTCGAAGGGAAATAGTCGCCTCCGCTAACCGCGAGCTTCCTGGTAGACCTGAGAACGGCCAGAACACCTAGGAAAAGGCCAAGCTTGTTCCACCCACCATTGCCTGCGTGCATTATAGGCCAAATTGGATTGTTTGTCCTACACGCAAGCTTGGCTATGCTCGACATGATTAACCCTATGCCGAAGGCAAGGATGCGGGATTCAAGTCGAGTGGAATGCGCTCTTTCAGCGTAGAAGGTGGATGACCACGCCAGAGCACTGCAGCCGGCAGCGAAAGCCACCACAAACAGACGATTGGCCGGATCATGAACCTTGTAGGCCAGAAGACTAGCCAACGAAAGCATATGGAAAAGGCGAGGGTTCTTGGCAGCCGCTGACCTTAGAGAGGGAATGGCAAGGAGGGCAGGCGCTGCGACAGCTAACAAAGCCGCCTCATAGCCGGAAATGCCCATGTGCCAAAGAGGGAAGTCTGAGGTGGTCAGAGACATGCGGCTTGCAGACGCTGGTATAACTTACACCAAATCATAACCGGAAGGGCGGTCATATTCGTCCAGAAGACAAACTGCGCCTGGTCAGTAACCGTTGACTGCGGTAATAATCCAGCGATAAACATTACCCCTCTGTAAACATCGGCGGCAGCGTCGACGATTTCAGTCCAGAAGAACCCTTCGCCGAACGTATTTCCGACGGGCTTGCCCTTCCTAGCTACATGGTTAACTTGCGAACGAAGGGTTTTGGCCAGAGATACACACTCTTTTTCAAGGACGGAGTCTGCGGTGGTCTTCAACTGTCTGATCATTCGAACCTTAGACAAGTCCTTCATAATACCAGCCAACTCGGCAATTGTACATTCTCCTGCATGGCTCACTTCGGAAGCAACGGGACATACCCTCTGCTAACCCCATTGACGTCCCTCAGCACAAGTTCAAATGAGTCAAAGTCAAGCGCCGTTACGGCATCGAATCCGACGTCGAACAGGATAAGAGACCACTCGAAAAACGAGTATCGTGTGTAGGCTAAGTCCGTGTTAGACAGCTTCATAGAAATCTGATATAGCTATTCTTACCGCCAGGAACCTTGTGCACCTTGTGCTGAATAAAGTAATATATCAATGGCACCAAGGTCCCAAAGAACAGGCTTGCCAGGGTCTTCCGGTATTTCACCGCACGCCGATGCTTCGGGCTCAGGGCAAGACAACCAAGAGTCCACGGCAACGTCGCAACCAGGTACGAAATCATGAAGATGTCATGCCAATCGTGATCGTCCGTCGAGGTAACGTAGGTCCAGCCACCGCACATCAATGTCCTGAATAACCCGACGCCAGCAACCAGTTTCGGGAGCGCCGAGTTTGGACGCGCAGTAAGGATGTACCAGAGGAAGACAAGGGCGAATCGAGGACCAGAGGTTATGGCAATGAAGACTTGGAAGACCGAGCGTTCTGGATATCGATCTCCGATTGTTGCGGACACGGAAGGAAACCATTCATCGGGGTAGCCATAATGCTCGTTCTGCACGATTTTCTCGAAGTGTAGAAAAGATCCGACAATCAAGGCACCTAAGAAAGCCGCATATGCGAAGAACGTATGGGCCCAAGAGACCCATTTCCCACTAACCTGCAACGGTCAACACAAATCAAGGATCAATGGCTCTGTCTATCCACGTACGGCAATAATGGCATCCCCGTCTTTGAGCCTGGGAGCCATGGCGGGAGGAGACAAACAGAAGCGTAGTGATGACCAAAATAAAGATAAAGACAAAAGAACGATAAGAAAGTTATAGAGAAAAGAGGGTATAATCGACAGCGCAAAAGGACAGAAGAGCGACAGGAACCCCCTGGCCGAGGAATCTCGAATGCCATGGAGCTGATTGCGCTAGCCCCGTAGCGGAAGGCGGTGGGGATATGCCGCGGCAGAATCCGACCACTTTTTTCTATCGATTGACAATCGGACTCGAGAGAAACCAACAGCTGCTAACATGTCGGCCGCCACGGACAAGTCTCGTTTCTACCTGGAGCAGTCGGTCCCAGAACTGAAGGAGTATGAGAGGAAGCAGATTTTCTCCAAGGTACGTATCGAATTTGACCACGTCCGTACGGAAACCAGCTGACAACTCTTTTCCTTGTAGGAAGAAATCACATCGATCATCAAGAAGCGGTCAGATTTCGAACACAAAGTCAATGCGCGCGGTGCCCAGCCGGCAGACTTTGTCCGATACGCGCAGTATGAGATGAACCTGGACACCCTGCGCCGCAAGAGGGTCAAACGACTGGGCGTGCGATCCGCCGGATATAGTGGTCAGCGACGCATTTTCTTCGTTCTGGACCGAGCAACCCGCAAATTCCATGGAGACACCAGGTTATGGGCGCAATATATCGAGTATGCGAGGGAGCAGAAGGCTTTCAAGAAACTTTCCCTAATCTTCACCGACGCGCTGCGACTGCAACCTACAAATGCCGATCTTTGGATATATGCCGCCAAATATTCCCTCGAGGACCACGCAGACATGACACAGTCCAGAAGCTATATGCAGCGGGGTCTACGGTTCTGCAAGAGTTCAAGGAAGCTCTGGGTTCATTATGCGAAGTTGGAGTTGATCTACATAGCCAAGCTCATTGCGCGACAGCGGATATTAGGGTTGGATCAAGAGATCGAACCTTCCGCATCGGCAGATGACGGCTCGATGGATCCCAACGCTGACACGATTGCCATTCCGCGGCTGACTGGTGAAGATGTCAACCCCAGCGGGCGAGGACAAGATGGTGTGGACGACACCGCTCTACAGAACCTCAACTCGACCCCTGCGCTGAGCGGTGCCATTCCCATTGCCATTTTCGATTCTGCTATGAAGCACTTCAGCAACAGTGACCAGTTCGGACACGAATTCTACAACATGGTTGCCGAGTTCGAAGACGTGCCCTGTCTGCGCAAGATCCTCGGGCATGCTCTTGATGCGATGATGGAGACCAAACCAGCTAGTTTCCACACACAAATATGTTACATCAGGTTCCCGACGGCTGGAATCCGAGTGACGTCGGCTGATTTCCCGCGAGCGCTGGGAGAGGCCCTCGGGCGTCTAAAAGAACACCGAGACGACCGCAATGTGGCGCGGGAGGTGGTTGCTTGGTTGCGGCCGCTCGCGCAGACGGAGGGATTGGAGCCGTCGCTGCAGAAGGTTCTTGGTGTCACCGTCCTCAGTGCCGAGCGCACTCTCCAGGAATGAATAACCACTGCACCTACTTCTTCATTTCCAGGCGTTCAGCAGGGCAGAGAGGTCAAGGAGAAAAGTCCGAGCTCGTGTAAATAGTCCACCCGGTTAATCATCGTATTTGCTTCCGCGGCGGCTACTCTTTTTGCTGCTGTGTAGCTTCTTCGACTTGATCCGGGCCTCGTTTGCAGCTTTGTGTCTGTACACATTAGCCGATGCACACGAATGAAGATTATGAACATACAGCTTGCTTACACGGTCCTTCTGCTCCGGCGAAGTTTCTCCTGGGATTGCCTCGTCGGCAGTGGTCTTTAACAGCTGGTAGAACTTCTCAAAACACGATTCCACGTTGGTATGTCGGTTCCGCGCGTCATCCGACTGTATGACCAAGCTCTGGCTTCTTTGGGTGGCATAGCGCGACAATCGTAGCTGCTGGTGGAGGACCCGGGGCACCAGGGGGAGGAGCGAATCGAGCGATACTTTGACCATGGCTTTCGAATTTACCCTGTTGGCAGAAGATCAGTTACGTAGTTCTCCGCGCAGAAATCGCCACGGGAAACAAACTTGTTGACGTTCTGGCCACCTGGGCCGCTGGATCGACTGAAGGATATCTCGCAGATACTCCGCGGGATTGACTCAGGATTGAGTTTGGCCGACCAGGCCCGCGCAGCCTGCCAATCCTCATCTGCATTATCGGTGGTAGCCGGAGCACGTCTGGCGGCAAAGGGTCGCGAGAAGACAGCAGGATAATTGACAAGGGGGGTGCTGAGCCAGCGGACAGCTGGGCGCGGTAGAGCCATAGTTACAGGAGCAGGTCGCGCGGCTCGAGGGAAGTCGGGCAAGGTTGAGTCAGGGCTGAGTCAGAGAGGGGGGGGGTTCTGGGCCCGGCTGGAGCGGCACTAAAAGGGCCGACCAAGCCTTAGCGGTGGGCGAAAACTCCTCTTCTTCATCTCTTCTGCCCTCCTTCTCTATCGCAATCTTTCACCGGTCGGCTTTGTCATCGCCAACCTCTGCCTGCACCTGCTGCTCTCTTGTATTCCTCCTACATACTGCCTTCTCCCTCTCTCTCTCTCTTCTCTCCCTCCCTCTCTCTTCTTTCCTCGTCTTTTTTCTTCGTCCTTCCCGGTATACTCCTTCCTGATACACCATCTCTGTCCCCTCCCCTAGGGCTGGCTGCCGGTCCGGGCCCGGTTTCTTTTCCTGCTAGCCCCACCTCAGCTGCGTCGCCTGAAAATCTCCTTCAGTGCCACCCTCCCTTTCCTCTCTCTTCCCTTACCGTCTTGTAGATGAATCAATCTATCTCCTGTCCTTCTTCTCTACATGACGCCGAGCTCCCCAGATGAGGCCCTTCACTTCCGTGGAAAAACGTTGACGCCTGAAAGCCCTCGTCCGCTACACGTCGCGGAACCGGCCAACATCCCGGTGCTTCAAAATCAAATGGACCCCGTTTTCAACGACACCTCTACCTACGATCCCTCCCTCGAGCCCGCCCAAATCCCCTCGCATGACGGTCAGCTTCCCCCCGGCCTCTCTGCTGGGAATCCGCGTCCGGAACATGTGAAAGGAAGCGCCGGTCTGCAGGACCAGAACAGCCCCCAGGATCCAGGTAGCTCCCACTCTGGCCCTTTGCAGGTGGATGGTTCGGTGAACGTCATGAATGATACATCTGTTTCTGCTTCTGCCAAAACATCTGTTCCTTCGAGCCGGTCTTCGCCCGGTGTGCCTGATCCCTCGGCTGCCCGGGTCCCAGAAAACCCTTCTTCTCTGACGGCTGTCGATCCAGATTCTGCTGCCCCTCTAGGCCAGGCCATGACCGATGGCCCCTCCCATACTTCCCAGGGCATTCCCGCAGCCGGCGAGCTTGGTAACGCTGCGGGCAACTGGCCGGCGCAATCGTCGTCGCATGACCGTCTAAGCATCCAACAGCAGCATAATGCACCTAACTCCTACGAGAATGGCGTGGACTTCCAAAACATCCTCGATAATCTCCCCCCTCCTTCGACCGCTCCCTCTGCCCACGCGGTCCCTGAGGCCCTCACTTCAGTGGACGACTCCTCAGTCCCTCAAGCGGCATCTGATGAGTCTGTCCACGCCTCCCTGAGCCTTCCCCCACGCCCTCCTCCCCAGGACAAGCCTTCCATCCACCCAAACTACAGCCATAGCGATGATATCCGCTCCTATCATCAGCTGCCTCCTCACAATTCCAGCAATCCGCATCCCCACTCCAACCAAGACAGTAACCATCTGCCTTACATAGCCTCCGCTGGTGCGCCCGGCACAGCCTCCGGTCCAGGCGCCTTGCCCCCTCCCCCTATTGCCAGTTTCCAGCAGTCTCCCTCGTCGGGCACCGCGTCCCAAGAACTCCCAGCCCAATCGAGCCCGAGGAAGGATGGGGCTGATAACCAATCTGGACGGTCGTCTAGATCTGCGGACGAAGATTCCCCCTGGGGCCGCGAGGTGCAAAGGAAGTACGACGAGTTCCTGCATGAGGAGAGAGTGTACGTCACTGAAGGGCTTTGGGATCGCTTTCCATTTGGATCCAGATTGTTTGTCGGTGTGTATTATCCTTGCCTCGGTTATGTTTCACCTGTGATCTGACCAACGCAGGCAACCTGCCCACTGAGAGGGTAACCAAACGGGATATGTTCCATATCTTTCACAAATATGGCAAGCTGGCGCAGATATCGATCAAGCAGGCATACGGTTTCATTCAGTTTTTGGAAGCCAGTTCTTGCTATCGATCCCTACAAGCTGAGCAAGGAGCAGTGATTAGAGGAAGGAAGATTCGTGAGTTCCATATTTCTACATCAACTCCCGGGTCCAGCCCGCTAACGGCGAACAGACCTTGAGATTTCCAAACCGCAGAGGAATACGAGACCGGGCCCTCCGCCGCCAGAGCCATCCCGCGCGCCCCCTCCGAGACGCTCACGGTCTCCGGATTTTGGAAGAGGTGCCCCCAACGGTCGCAACGCTCGCCCTCAACCTAGACTGCCATTTAGTGACTTTAGGGATGAACCTGGCCACCGCAGGAGAGGCGACTACCGGCCTCCCCGATCTCCATCGCCGCGGCCCTTCCGTGGAAGAGATGGGTATAGGTCGAGGGACAGAACACCGGAGCGGTATGAACGACGCGAGCGGAGGCGCTCTCGGTCTCCTTATGGGAGGGATCGGAGATACCGAAGCCCGAGCCCACGGCCCCGTGGCTCGTACGAAGGAGAGTCTGATTTACCGGTCCCAAGGCGGGTTGTAAGAGATGTGCCCGAAGTACAAATCCTTGTCCTTGAAGAGGTCGACCGGTAGGTGCCTTCGTCCCATCACCTTGTGCGCTTCATACTGACACCTTCTCAGAAACTTCATTTTCCACGTCGAAAATTCCTTCCGCAACCGGGGTCTTCGAGTAGACGTTCTGGTGCTCGGCCCGCGGATTCCATTGAATGCTGCAGTTCAGCGCCAGATCGTCGAGGGCGTTCTCGCCGTTGTGAGGCTCTCACGGCCGAATCAGTTTTCGAGAAAGATTCCCTTGCAAGTCTTTGACCGTACCGGTGGACCGGACAAGGTTCGCTTCAATGGTAAGTTCATAGTTCCGCAATGCAGGAGCTATGCCGCTGACGCTTCGAAATAGAATACCCCGAGGTGGAACCCAATGTTGCGGCTGAGATTGTCTTTCATGCCCAATCCATGCAACGAAGCGGTGCCCCTGCCCCCTTCCCACCAAACCCGGCCTTTGGGGTTCCTCCGCTGCCGCCGCCTCCTCAGGTCCCGCCGCCTCCACTGGGCGGGCTTCCAAATGCTCCGAATCTTGGGAACCTTGTTCCCTCGGTGGATGGGCCGGCACTTCAGTCCCTGTTGGCCACTCTTCAGCATAGACCACAGCCGATTCCGACCCCACAGCAGCCGTTTCCTGCTGCCAATCCACCCCATGGTGTAGCAGATCTTGCTCTCCTTCTGAACGGTGCGACCCGGCCGCCCGCACCGGGCAATCCGCAGCATCCCGTGCCTCCTGGACCTTTCAACGCCGCTCCCGCCGGTGCTCCTGTGGTGCCGGATCCCAACCTGATGTCATTGCTGGCAAAGGGACTGGGAGGACAACAGCCGCAGGGGCAGGGCGCGATGGGCCCGCATGTTCAGAACATCGTGAACCAATTGTCCAAATGGAAGCAATGATTTATGAATCTCCTTTTGTTTTCTTGCCCAATGGTTCGGCGTTGATTGATTGAGGAAGCAAGGCATGGAACTGGACAGTATGCAAATACCATTGAACAATTATCGCAAGGTGTACTGGTTTAGGCATCAGGTCACACTGGATATTCGGGTTATGGTTATCTGGGCCTGCGTGTCATTGTTTTTCTGCGGGTTCTTTGTTGTTCTGTATTTGTTATGCAGCATCGCATACTTTCGTCGGCTGGAGTTGCAGATACTGGTAATACTAATATTTGATACACGGCATCCTCTAGCGCCAGGGTACTTCCTCGTAATAGAAAGAAAAGGAGTTGTTTTACTGAATACAGTCGTCCAAATTAGGAATATGGTATAGTACAAAGCATAGGAATACCGCTGCCTCCGTATCAACCCTTACCTAGCACCTTAACTCTGCTGCGCCTTAGCTTGTTCGTCCTCCTTCTTGATCCGGTCAATCGTCTGGTCCCGATTATATTCCATAACCCGTTTCTCCTTGAAGTATTTCGACTAGACGAGTCAGCACAATCCTCAATCCCCTCAGCAGAGGAAGCCAGTCCATCCGTAACATACCCAAGCGCGCGAACACGCCGACTCAAACTCCGCAATCTCGCTCCCACACCTCCGCCGCGCCTCTTTATCATCCTTCACGGCGTCCAGGATCTCATTCTTGTCGAGACACGCAAAGAACAGATCGCGGCCTTCGTAGCAGCGCTGGCGCGACGAGCGGTCCGGGGCTATTCGCCCGCCGTCGGACGACTTGGGGCTCTCGGACGCGGAGGACCAGGATCCCAGCCAGCCCATTCTCGAGTGTGTGGATGCGGGGAGAGGTGGGAGATAAGGAGAGTTGGTTAGGATGGGTGATGTGATGAGGATCGGAGGAGTGTAGTATGCTGTCGTTTGTTGGAGGGCGGAAGGTGCAGGTTGGTTGGAGAGGCTCGGAAGTGATGGTTGAATGCCAAGACTGTGAGATATAGTTAGTAGTGGTGGGCGTGTTGTGGTGGATAGATTCGGTGTAAGTGATATGTTCTTATCTTGTGCTTATGTACTATGCTTGTCTTTTGATCCAGTTCTTCTTGAATTATAATGAATATACACCGTGACTAGATTTTGCTGAGTTGTATACTGTCATGTGTCAAACCGGCAGGTGCCTCAGGTATCAGCATTTAGCATCATCGATTCTAATTAGATGCTCCTACCGAGCACTCCACTACACTAAGGCAGATTCAGATCCCTAAATCTGCATAGCTAGTTCTTCATACCGCTCAATACACTCGTTTCTCTCCCCTAGATTGCCAGATCGTAACAGTAGCAGGCTAGCT